>JAODAC010025294.1:0-16922 GCA_027575185.1 Mimaenictus wilsoni
ATATTTGTATGTTTACAATTTGTGTTGTTTTTGTTGTGTAGTAGTTGTTGTGTAGTAGTAGTTGTGTGTTGAATGTTGAGTGACCCGTGTGATCCCACCGTAAAAGTCATCGTAAAATAACTCATATAAGCTACATGTACATTTTCGATTTTGGAAATACCTAAAATACCCAGCCAATTTTCTCATGTTTCGATGTAGAATCGGAAGGGAAATGCGTTAATACATATTTCTAGTGAATACCTCGTAATGTGACCAAGATATGGGCAAAAATAGTTTGATTGTTCCCATTTAAAATACATTGCGAAGGTGCTTTCATTTAAATCCTTGAAACCGAATCCTCTTGTTTGTATTTTAAGTAAACAATTGCTTCAATACAGCACGTACGTGTTTAGATTTTACGTTGCTTACGTTGCTAAAGTAAAGTTGAGACTATCGGAAAAATCAATTTTTGAATACGAAATACTGCGACAAATCTTACAACAGTTGATGCACACTCAAAATGCCAGTTAGTCTATGCTTTGACACATATCGTGCCAAATCTTACAAGCGAGAATGCACAATCAAATCGCCAGTTAAGCTAGGTTTATTTCATATATTTTGACGAAGTAATTGTCGAAATACAATTGCATAAACACAAATCGCTTATATATTTCTTGATTATTTTACGGGGGCAGTTCTTTTTCACACCATCTAACGCTTAGGAAGAATGTGCTTCTTAAAAAATATTATTTCCTATTATTGGGACCGCAAACACTTATAAGTAGATTATTAACTAGAGAATAAACACTTCCTATAAGTTATGGAATACATGTATTTACTTGTACTCGGTTTAGCTTACACTAGCTCGAGAACTTCGTCGATTAAAATATGTAGTCTAGTCGAAAGGGCTTGGTGCCAATGCGACAAAACGTAAGGAAGAGAATGTAAGAAATATTCATTTCTTGTTGATTCGACACGGTATCTTTTCTCATTCAAAAAATTATTTTTTCCGATAGTCTCAACTTTACGTTAGAATTAAAGCAACGTAGCAACGTAAAATCTAAGTATGTACTGAATTAAAGCAATACGCATGAAGCGCTTATGCTTTGCTATTTGATATGTTGTTTAATTAAAATAGAAACAAAAGAGTTCTGTTTCAAGTAATCAAATAAAAGGAATTTATTTTGGCTTTTAGCTCTTATTTTCAACTTTTCTATATAATTATGTCCTACCATTTCCATACTTATCCACTTAAATGTTTATTAAAATTGTCGATAATTTCCTATGAGATACCAGTGCATTAGAAAATATATGAAACCTTTTTCAAGTGATTAGAAACATGTTGAAGATCCATACGCCCCAGGTGAAAAATTTTGACGTTCACGTAATTGTCATGAGCCCTGCTACCGATGCTGTAAATATGGGCTGGGTATATTAATAATCAATAATAATAATCAAGAGATATGCTCATATTTGTACCCTCGCAATGTATTTTAAATGGGAACAATCAAACTATTTTTTGCCCATATCTTGGTCACATTACGAGATATTTACTTGAAATGTGTATTAACGCATTTCCTTTCAGATTCTACATCGAACCATGAGATAATTGGTTGGGTATTTTAGGTATTTCCAAAATCGTAAATTTGCATGCATATTATATGAGTCATTTTACGATGGCTTTTACGGTAGGATCACACGGGTTGAATAATTCACCCGGTGGATTGTCCACCTCGGAGAATCGAACCTCGTACTCCTACATGGTAAGCGGAGATGCTGCCACTAGGCTGCCCAGGTGGGATAGAAATTATTAAGATGTAAAATCATTAAAAATGCATTTTTATATATTTCTAAAGGTAAGGTGATACATTTTTGTGAAAATGAAAAACTTTCGCATTAATGAAATGCCCGTATTCTTATGAACAAATTAATTCGTAGAAGTTCAATTCGTAATTTACGTCCTCTAAAATTTTCTTGGAATCTTGAAACTCTTAAAAATTTTAATTCGGAAACATCGTAATATAATGTTTCCGGTACAGATAAATGCACTACATCAACAAGATGCCTTTTAATTTTAAAATGTGAGGAAATAACCTTTGTGGTCTACCCGAACCCTCGAGACTTTCAGAAGATTAATGATACATTTACATCTCTGGAACAGCCAACCCGTAACCTAGTAAAACATTTTGCGAAACGACATTTCTACACAGGACACTTTTCCCTCGGGGGGATAAAAGCTCTACAATAAAACGAATGAAACGAAACAAACGCTATCTAGAAAAGGCGTTTGCATTCATTACAACCAGGGTGCCTCAAACTATCGAGGGCGATGAAAATTACATGACTAAACTCAAAACTATCTCAAACAAGTGAGACACATACAAAATGGTATAAGTATATATAGCCAAACTTTATTTGTTTTTATTTGCCTGAATATCGCCTTAGCCGTTAATCATTTCAGGTATAAGTGTGAAAGACGAACCTTTGACCGTATTTGGTCGTATTGACTCGACTTTGACACACGACTCCTAGGCAATTGTTGATTAGCTTCTTATGATTTCAGCAAATATAATTTGCTGAATTTAAAGAAAAATATTTGATTATAAAATGTATATAAATGGGTTACCTATAAAAAGGGAGAAGTCCAGCGAAACATGCTGGTGACGCCACGTGGACGCAGACCCGTCCGAGCTCGTGTAAATCAGCGAAAGGTTTGAGATACAACCTCCTTGGCAATGATTTCCTGCTAGGCGAGAAAGTGGGTGGGTTTTTACCCATGGATATTGTAAGGTTTATAAATGACCTGCGGCTCCTTTCATTTTAGGCAGTTCAGGCAAAGCTATAGATCAATTTGGACTCACTTCACAAGAAACTTGCTCCTTCACTAGACCCTATAACCACTAACAAAGAGTCGAAATACAATTAAAAATCGAGTAATATACTTGGAACAGAATGTTTTTTCACAAATATATAACTACTTCAATCATGCAAACATGAATTCATTTACTTTGGTTGAAAGTATACTTGGTATTGATAATTTAGAAATAGTATTAGTTGAATTTCAGGGCAAAGTGTAGAAAACAACTTGTATCGCTCCGTTGTATAGAGATGACGTTTTAATTTTAAGTTTGCCACCCTGTGCCCTTTGGGGCACTCGGGTGACGAGGACATATTGGCTTAAGTTCCGGTCGCGTAGGGGTATAAAAACCCTCTGTCCGTTTCATTCTCCCTCGTTTACTTCCAACTCGTCCTACACTACGTAAGTTCGCTTTTTCGCACAGTTTTGTACGTTTGCGTAGTCGACAACCTACACATTGTACTAAGAACAAATAAACGTCTTTTTGTTAACTGTAAATGTATACATCATTTAACATCAGTTGATTGAACGAGCAAGTAAGGCCCTCTTAGATCAAGCCCCGCGTTCTAAGCGGGAATTGTCTTGATAATAAAACTGCAACAAGCGCGCAACAAAACTTTTGAAGAAAGTTTCGCCATCACTGGTATAGGGAATTTATAGAATGTTCTGTCAAATGAAAAGTTTAGAGAGCACCAATTTATCATATGGGCCTTTTCATCTCGAATTTTCTGCTTTTTATTCTACCGTCTATTTTAGTGCAATAGTCGGTACAATACAAAAATGGAACCATAACCCATTCAATTGTGAATAGTACAGCGAAATGTATTCTGCATAGTAACCCCAGATAGAGCTAGTATAGTTATAAATGAGTTTAACCTACATTTTAGTCATTCAATTTTCAGTTGATGTTGAGGCTAATTTGTAGACAACCCAACATATTGTTTTTTCAGTCCCAAATTATCTGCTCATGGGAGTAAACATAGGAAAATAAGGATATGTCAATATTTCTTTAGGGAAAATCCTTCGTTTTATAATTTCGTAGGAGGGTTCCCACCTTCGACATTTAGACGTTAAAATATCACAGATATTTTGCGTTTACTTATCGCCTTTGTCTCCAGCATATACTTTAATATTCCAAGTGCTTCCGTTGTCTTTCCTTTCGTTTTTTGGTCGAGTTGAGAATGCGTGTTGCCTCCAACGGAAAAGAAGTCGACGCATTACATCAATTTATTTTCTTTATTATCTCTACCGAAAAGACGAAGGTTGTACAAAAATAGGAGATAAGAAAACAAAGTTACTGTGACAGAAAAATGAACAAGAGTCTAACACAACTATTTATTATTTAGAGCTTTTCATTTTTATCAAGTTAGGAGGGCTATTGTTTATTATATCAATTTTTTATTCCGAAGCGTATAAAAAAAGTAAATTTATAGGAAAAAACATAAAATCGGAAAAATAAAACCACGAAACAGACATATACTCGTATGAATACAACGATCCTTCAATTTCTTTCGAACATGTCGAAAGCCAAGAAATTGGGGAAATGGGGAAAATGAGTTGGAATTGAAAGGAATTGTGGGAAAACTTTTTTCTTTCGGTATAAATCTAAATTTATCTCTGGCATTTCCCAGCATTTACGTCTAATAGAAAAAGAGTGCAACACATGTTACATTTTCTTTGATTCTTGGTGGAGTCGCCGTTAACATCTTGATAGTTCGAAAATTTATAACTTGAGTTTTCTTCCTTTTAGTTGCCGTTGTTGTGGCGTTTTTCATCTGCTGGGCGCCCTTCCACACCCAAAGATTACTCGCCACATATCTGCCGCCAGACACACAGAGCCGCATTTTTGATGCAGTGACTTATGTCAGTGGAGTTCTGTACTTTATGTCAACAACGATCAACCCTCTGCTATATAACATCATGTCCAATAAGTTCCGTGAAGCATTCAAGGTAAGTTTCATGACATTTGACTTAGGGGCTGTATCGTTTTAAGAGGAATATAAATCAAGAGCTATCTGAAGTTGATGACTTGCCTGGACTTTTCCACTTGTTCCAAGACTTCTGCCCTTTTTTTATTAGGAAAACCCTAAAAAAGTACTCGTAATATCCTTAAAGTTATGAAGAGAGTTTCGAAACCAAATATTAATCTTTGTCTTAAAGTCAAGTTACGGTTCTTCTCTGTTCCTTTTCTATGGGTATACAGATCTGAAGTGGGCAAAAAAGGACGGGAAATGTGTTCTAAAAGAATTTAAGATAAATTACGTGCCTAAAACCTTGTAATCCTCAAATATTGTAAAAGATTATGCAAAGAATGATATAATTCACATACTGTCGCAAAAGTCTATTTGTATTTTTGGTTTTGATTCAATTTCGACCCCTCATAACATCTGCTTCACTGAAATTATTCAAATCCGGTTTTCCCTAACGTACTCTAGAATTTTACTACGTTCCTCCGCAAAGTTAGCTTCTACAAAACGTTTTATACTTTCCGAGATCCGGGACTCTTAGGATAATATCCGTTTGTGAGATTCTTTTACATCCCCATATCCGATAAATTGCACCTGCAGTCACTACGTGGAAGGGTTTTTCTCTCCTCTCTCTCTCTCGCTCTCTCTCTCTCTCTCTCTCGATCTTCGTACCCAAGTACTTGGGGATTTTACACTGGCAACCGGAATAAAGCAAACGCACAGACCTTCTTTTGCAGGAGACCTTCACACGATGCTGTCGGTTTGCGCGACTCAAATCCGGCGGTTCGCACCGCCCGCAGAGGACTTACTCGATTCTATCCCGGTCGGCGAATCGTGGCGGCGGCAACAGTGGAGGAGGAGGCGGACACGAGTCATCCGATTCATTCAAGGACGACCATAGTTTACACACCAACTCAACTGTAACCACACACTACAAAGCCTCCATAGATCCAATTAGTCTTCAACATCAGTACACCATAAGGAGGTAACGCTTCTTTTACAATTGTTGTTCCTTAGATAACATCTTAGTCGCTCCCAAAGTGATATCATAACCTAATTAGACCCCCTTTAGTTCTCTCTCAGTCTTATTTGTCTTGATTGACTATTCTTAACTAACTTGTCTATTGATTGATTCTAGAAAAAGCAGCATTAATGAAAAGCAAACTTTCATGACGACTAATCGAAATTGGCCAAAAGAACGAAGTGAGATTTCCCTCACCATGGTACCAAAATCCAATTTAGGCAATATCTCGCCGAGTACGAGACTTGTCGCCGTCAAAATCGCTAGACCCACTGCAGACGTTTCTCGATTGGATCGCGTCTGGCGTATGCTGCACTGTGCAAGTTCCAGCACCGATGGGAGTTTCTCCAGCATTTATTCGACACCGGCGCGAGCAAATCCGGAGGGACGTGGCAGTGTTTGCTCACAAGGGGTCCCAGGTTCAGACGACAGGTGCGACATCAGCAACACTAGTCTGCGTGACGTGGAAATGGGCGACCTGGTCGACGAGCTCAGCGCCTATATGGAGGAGATTAAAACTCGAGAACTCTCCTCATAAATTCTACAGTATACAATGAATTTACATAACCAAGTTTTGGTCCTAAATTACGATAGATGTTGCTCCTCACTTTCGTTCTATATAATGTGCCCTAATGTGATATATGTGAAAAGACATTGAAAATTTCAAATTTCTTGGAGAGATATTTGAAACTTGATCTCAATTGTACCAACAATTGATTCAAGGTTTAGTTCAATTCTGCAAGTTATTAATGTGATGTTAACAATGATTATTACAAACTTGAAAGCTACTAGTCATTAATTATAATTATCTTGTTTGTCGCCTACCCGAACGATAATGAAATTAATTTTCTAACTATATAATAAGAGCAATTATATACTATAAAAATATGCGTTCATATCTCGGAAATAATTAGATACTTGTTACATCTTTAATGTGTATCAATGTTTTGTAAGTATATGTAAATGTAATTGTTTCTTGTATATACTATAATAAAAGATTTATTAAATTATAATACTTACAACTAACACTTGTAGCTAACACTATAGCTAAGCTTAGGTTCTGTTAACTTAGACTATAGTGATAGATTTTCTTGGCGTTGGAACGGCGTAGTTTATTACTTCAGGCAGTTAGAACTCTTCAGGTTTTGTGTGAGTCTAAGGCCTGCTCAGTCGTATGCTCGGAGATTATAGAAGGTTACCTGAATAAGTTATGAAGGATCGTTGACTAATAAAAATCGCCTTTCAAACATCCGAGACGAAAGTATAAATCAATTCAGCACTTCTGGGAACGAAATCTTAGGTTTGCTAAGTTATTTTCACTTACCAAGGGTTTTGAGGGTTTACTATTTATTTTCAGGTACTTTATGGTGCTTCTAGGCCTACTGGAGTCTAAGAAATGACATAAACAGACCACTTGCCTTGTATGTTTTAGCTATTAAGTAGTTTCAATTTATCATTAACGCTCAAGCTTAATTATATTCCTGTTGAGTTTGTGAGCTTAACGTCAAATCTATTTTTAGTACAATTTCGGAGTAACAGGCCCAATGCAAGTTAATGTAGACCCGTTTGAAATCAATCTAAACCCGTAAAATAACGATTTGTCCTTTTTGATACTTAAGGTCTCCTGGGAGGTTTGGAAATTGCATCAGAGAAGAGTAAAATGGAAATTATAAAGGCGAAACGAGATTCCCATATTCCCCGCTCACGCTTGCAAACTTTCCGTACATTACTACATTTGCACGAGCAATACTCGTTTTATCCTACATATCCTACACATGCACGTTCTTTGTGGTGCCTCGAGCTGGTATCATTTCATAGTATCGATCTGTGGTAATATCGCCCCTTCGGAGATCCTTTTAGAACTTACATTACCCCGTAATGAATCCTTGAAACTGCCTCAGGTCTTCCATGCTTAGATTTTAGTCAGGAAATAAATCTGTGGAGCCCTCTACAAGGAATAAATTGACGGGCGACTAGATGCTGCTCCATTAATTTCATTTAAGAAGTTTAGTCCTTTCTTCTTTTTGTCAGCTTATTGATCCTCTGATACCCAGCAATGTTCATTTTCCTAGGTGCTTTCATTACTCTTGTCTTGGCCACCACGTTGAATGTCTTACAATTAGCCCAATTCGTGAGAAGCACCACTGTATGGCGACCCTCAGAAAGAACCAACGTTTCCGAAGTGGAAAATCGGGTAAAAAATCTAAACATGGGAATGGACAAATTCGTGTGCATATGGCACGGCACGTATGTAAAATAAAACTCTAAACACACGAATCTGATAAACATTCAACAAAAATTCACACGATAATTAAAATTTCAAATAATTCACCAAGCAAATATTACTTAAACATGAAAAATAATCTCGCACCCAACAAATGCAACAAACGAATAAATTTCATAAATTTGCACGAGACGCAAAAGAAACATGGTATAATTAAAATACTGAATCCCTTCAATAATCTCTTGATTTTTAATGTACGTCCATTGATGTGATTCCCCTATTATTCTCCTTAAAATTGCGTATTATCGATAAATCTACGAAATGACCTATGCAACCAACGAACCACCGAAAACACAACCTTGCAAACGCAAAAGATTGCATAGATTTGTATATAACTGGCTATTATGCTGATCCCCAACACATCTAGAATCCCAACCTCCTGGTAAACACCCGATACGCATACCGAAAAGCGGCAACGCAACTCTCACAGGTGCAGTAATTGATGAAAAAAGTAATAATAGGATAATTGTGTGCACACGAACAGAGGATATTACATAATGTACAATAACAATGAGCAGAATGACGATGACGACTTTTTCGTTCCGACTGCATCAAGGTAACGTCCGCAAATTATCAGCTCAACCATACTTGTTGAGATTTGTTTCTATTCTACAACAACTCCCATCAAATAAACATTTAATCCTCTTACAGTTCATCAAATCTGGCCCATTTATTCGCATCAACAACTGTTGCTGCACCTCAACAGTCCGACAACCTTACCTATACGCCTCCAAAACAACCACAAATTGTAAATTTGCAACAACCTAACCCTCAACAAAAGAAACTCGTCTGTGTTAAGACAATCACTCTCAATCAAATGTAAGTAAGTTACAGTCAAGAGAATCAAATAGAAAATAATCAGATTTATTTGTGTAGTCAAGGAACAACAACTACAAATATTGGTAAATTTGGACTTGCCATTATTGCAGACACAATCAGTGCTGATTTAATTCTGTATAAAACCAAGCAAAACATACTTAGTACTAGCAAATTATCTACCAACTTCCTCTACAAACAAGTGAATGATTTAAGTATTACCTACACTGATGACCAAAACGTTATCTATCTTATTATTTTTGAGTCTGCGAAAGACTTCCAAGACTTTTCGTCTGAACTGACGAAGCAAGGTGCCAAGAAGCAAGCGTACCATCAGGAACATCCACCAAAGATGGAGAATTTGAGCAGTAGGTTGATAGCTGAGAAGCCTGAAGAGGAACAGAAGAGGGCTGATATTCTGGGGAGGATGTCCAAGTTAGGTATGAGCATTCTACCTTCAACAGACAGTCTGAACTCTTCTAAGAGTGAGATACAGAGTGAATCAGAGCCTGAGGAAGTCATCAGGACGTCGAAAGTTCGCAAAATGCGAGGTAGGCATTCCGAGTCGGCTATTGAAACAATGGATTTGGTTAGTAAGCCTACCTTTTCCTCTTTTCCGAATGTCCAGCATGTCACTCTTGGTCATCAACTTATGGACCCTTTGAACATTTATTTTGCTGAGAATAGGACGCATAATTCTGAGGTCCGGATGAATCTCTCACAGCTTGGAAGTAAGATTGATACACTTTTAGCTGAACTAAGACCTCAGAGTTCTTTAAGGAGCCCAATGGAGCGAGATTATTTAGAACATCGAATTATTGAGCTAGAAAGAAAGTTGGAACGACAAAGTCTCCCTGTGGAGTCTTCAAAGGATGAACGGCGTGAATTAGAGAGGCAACTCGAGGAAAAAGTCAAAGAAAACTCTGAAATACTTCTAAAATGTGAAGACACTGTCACCAGTTTACAACTAGAGATAGAATCTCTTCAGAATACGTTAGAATCTGAACGAACATCAGCTAAAAACCAATTGGACCAAAAACAAGAAGAGTGCCAGAACCTACAAGATACCAATGAATCTTTAATACTTCGAATTTCCGAATTGGAAAGTCTGGTAGAAAATCAACAGCTCAAGTTAGCTGATTTCTCCGAGGTTTACAAACAGCAACAGGAGAATAAACTTGATAGATTAGCACGGGAAGCTGAAGAAAGAGAGTTTAAACAGAATGCTGAATTTCTTCAGATTTCCCTGGACGAGTCCAATAAAAAGATAGAAGAGTTGGAGATTCTTTATCAACAGGCGTTGGAGAGTCGAAGTAAAGATGAGGATGTTTTTGCAGACCTAGTTAAAGAGGCAATGAATGTGATGTATCAAAGTGTTTTGACTGATAGTATAGACTCGACCACAAACTTGGATGTGAGGGATTTGAAGAAGATTCTTCAGAAACATCTCAAGGGCACAACATTCTCGATTATTAATCAATTTCAAACGATTGTGAAACGTCCAACAAGTGCATCGTCGCCACAAATTGTTTCTCCTGAATTTGAAGTTACTGTTTAATTGTTTTTTGGCTCTGTGTACTTTAAAGGATTGTATTTTATATATTATTTTATTGAAATATATTGTATCGAGTTGGAATAATTCGGATGCGTTATTTTCGGCTATTTTCTAAAACGCGTTTAACGATAAATATGGAAATGAATTTAATTATAGGCAACCAAGCTTACTCGTTGATCCACTTTACTTAAAATTTTAGGAACTAAAAAGAAACATTGAAACTTTGTTCTAAAATATTCTCTTATCTACATATCATAGAATGCCCAAACTTATATGGATCGATTTTTCATTAAATATAGTTTGTTTTGATATTCATATTTACGTCAAAGATTGGGTACTTGTTGGGAAATACATAAAGTAAAGAACGTCTTATCAATTTAATGACGAGTTGTAGTTTTCTTTTCATATTTCTCGTATTTCTAGAATTATAAAGCATGCACCAATCCATCCAGCGTGGAAATTTCTTCAAACTCCTGGCTCGTAGCTATTAATTTAATTACTTACCGATTTTATAACTCATGGAAGTTGAAAACGGAGATGTTTTCACTGTCAGAAAAAAATACTTCTAAATATTTCATTTTTATTTATATTTACCTTCTTCCTATGTACACAAATCATATACCATTCGATTCAAAATAAACTTTTCCACTATCTGCTGCAATAGTTTTTAATTACATGTTTAGAAATCATCTTAAATATCGTTGAAGTTGAGTGTAATAACGTCAACAATTCCGATCTCAAAAATGACTTGTTCTAAACATTCCACGTTTATTCGAATTTCACTTATTTATAGCAGTATAAATCATGCATCAAACGATTCAGCGTGAAAATTATTTTAAACACGAGGATAGAGTTTTTCATTTTATTACTTAGAACCGATGTTAAAACTCTTGAAAGTTGAGTCTAACAACCGCGACAATTTCGCTGCCAGAAAAATGACTTGAAGTAACTTCTCATAAAGATCGCACTTTTATTTATATTTGCTATATTGCTATGCGTACAAATCATACATTAATCGATTCAGAATAGAATTTACCACTAACATCCGAAACAGTTTTTCCAAATAATTGCCTAGAGAAAATGTTATAGATGGTGGAAGTTAAAATTTGTTTGGAAATATATTTAACTATAGGCAACCAAATTTACTCCTTAATCCACAATGTTTTAAATTCATTGCTAGTAGATAACCAATGTGAAGGTTATACGTGTCATCCTAATCTCGATCAACCGTATTTCTATCATAAACAATCGAAACGATGAAGTACGTAGCCCTCTTAATTTTAGTAATAACAATCCAAATAATCCAATCTTCCGCCCATACTCATAATAAATACTCGAAGGAAGCGAACAATGCTGATCCTAAACTAGAAAAGCCAAAACTTTCTGAAAATGTTGGGAAGATCGACTTTAAAACCCTCGAAAAACCATTCCGAATGAACAAAATTAACATCTTATGGACAAAAGCACAACACGTAAGTAGAATCCTTCAAATCTTTAAGTTCATGACTAAACTGTGTTTCTTGAAGAGGCTCACCGATTCCAAACTAAAATCTCTCTACAGTGAGCTTAAAATACATGATAAGGAAGAGTCGGCATGGAAACGTCTTCGCTCCGAAGGCAAAGATAAAGATGGACTTAAAGAAGCCGAATTAAGACGTAAACTTCTTGGTATTATGGACGTTTACGATTTGCTAGAGAACTTTGAAGATACCAAAGGCAAGAAAAAGAACAAATCCAAAGATCCAAGCGAATACAACGAAACTAATGAAGAACATATTAACAAGAGTCTTTTCAAAGATAAGAAATTGAACAAATTATGGGCCAAGGCAGAGGTCGCTGGTTTTACATCTCCTGAATTAGCAGCTCTCAAGGAAGAGTTTGATCATCATGAGGCCAAAATCAATGAATATTATTCAATCCTCTCTGAGACGAAGGATAAACCTAGTGCTGATGATGAAAATAGCATTGATGATACTTTAGAACGGTTCAATACTCTTGAAGCTGCTGATGAATTGCATGAAAACTCGGTTCGCAAAGTTGAAAAGCGTACTGATTACATAGAAAAAGTGCAGCTTTTAAGAGAACATCATCGTGGATTAAAAGATGGATATGATCGTTTGCATCGTTTGACGGCCAAAGGACCGAATAGCAAAGAATTCATCGAGCCAAAAGTTCAAGGCTTGTGGAAAATCGCAGTCGAATCAGATTTCACTCATCAGGAGTTGGAATCTTTAAGGATTGAGTTGATGCATTATGAAAACAGATTACTCAAGTTGAGACATCTGCATCATGAAGCCTTACTGCATGAAGAGAAACACAAAGAGAAGATTGATACTGCTGGTAGTAAAACTAATGGATTATTACTGCTACAAGATAATATCAAAAAGCAAGCAAGGAAGGTGGAGAAACTTCATTTGGAACTTGAAACTAAGATTATGATGAAACATATTGAATTATAATCTGCACATGCCGTAAAGTTACCTTAAACTGATGTCATTTCTGTTGTGGATGTAATTTTTAAAGAGATACCTAATACATTTATGTTAAAACAACCAACTGATTTTTTGTTGTTTCCTTGCAGCGGTTTATTTGAGTCTTGCCATGTTTTGGTTATTACCATGTAGGGGCCTTTATTTTAAATGCTCATATCTCATAAAGTATTACACTTATTCAAAGATTCTTGTGTATTTAAGGAGAGGTTCAAGAATACGTTTAAATGAAACAAGTTTTGTTATGTTAACTGCTGCCAAGATAAAAATAGGGCATCTTCCAATTAGAATTACCTTGGCATCATTTTAAAGAGGGTGTTTTCTTTATTACGATTCAGCATTAACACCCTGATAAGGTTTAGTAGTTTTCGAGAAAATTAGATTTGTTTAAAATCTATGAATTTTAAAAATAATTATGTCGCAACTTGTGAAAGTTTTTTATTATTGCAGTTTTTCATTCAAAATGATGTCCTCTTTCATATGCAATCATTCTTTTTCAGATCGGAAAACTTTTAAGTTCTTCGCCGAAAATTAGCCAAGGGGTTAAAATCGTAGTAGATAACCAATGTGAAGGTTAGACGTGTCATCCTAATCTCAATCAACCGCATTTCTATCATAAACAATCGAAACAATGAAGTACGTTGCCCTCTTAATTTTAGTAATCGCAGTCCAATCATTCCTTTCCAGATCGGAAAACTTTTAAGTTTTTCGCCGAAAATTAGCCAAGGGGTTAGTCTTGGCTCATTTTTTGAGAAAATTTTAAAGTTTCTCCGACCAAGGAAAGAATGCTGTCATATGAAAGAAAATGACATTTTGCTTGAGAAAATGCAAGAACATTCCGAAAAAGTTAAATAACATCCGAGATAAATTATGTTTAAATAATGATGTTTTTAGATATTTTTAAAGAGGAAGACCAATGAAACTAATTTTACTTTATTCAGAACAAATTAAATATTTATCTCATAAACAATCAGGATCATCGGGAAAGTGGGATCCACGTGAGAATCATATTCCTTCTATTTAAAAATTTGCAAGAAGATTTAAAATATATCTAATGGTTCAAGAGGTAAGAACATTGAAAATAATTTCATACATGTACACATCTCCTTTATTCGTATAAGCCAATTTATATTCTATTAAGTATTTTTGAAAACAAAAAATTCCCTATATTTAAAATTATTTATGGAACATTCAAAAATAATTTAATTTTTAATACTCCTGGCACCATTGCTTAGAGAGTTTCTTAATTGCAAAACTCTAGAAGCGCAGCTTTGTAATTAAGACACTATCGAAGAGATGGCGTCACGAGTATTTTCAATAAATTATTTTTTTGAATGTGTCAGAAATAAATTTTAATACTGGAACGTCCGACTTTTATCTGTTTGCGGCAAGGTGATACTGGTCCCAATGTATAAATAATTTTAATTACATTGGAGGAACAATTTACAAACTGATTTGGATTTGCCGTCTTTTAGAATATGAAAAAATAAATTCTTCTTTTATGCTTTGGCATAGAAACTTTTCTTTGTTTCTCGGATTAGTCCCGCTGGAATGATAACTGAGAACGCAAAAAAATGCAAGTGTTTACACTTATTTTATTGCTAATTTTCATTTAAAAGTTCATCGAAATATAAAACTCTAAAAATTTTGCTATAAGTATTTTATACGACAAAGGATGAATATTAATTATCAACTTTAACATGAACTGAGAAATTGTATTTTGTTTAGCAAGGAAAATGAAATCAGTAAAAATACGCAAAATTTCTTTCTTCCAAGGAAACTGTTTGCTTAAGTTTCAAGCACAAACATTATCAAAATTATTCAAAATTAAAATTATTCAAAATTAAAATTAAGTACTGCCACGTGCCACAATTAAAATCACATCAGCCAACAAATATATGTGGGTGTATTAAAAGCGGCCATATACACCTAATTACAGACCACAAGCGGAAAACAAATATAAAGAGGAACTATTTGCAAAAGTGTCATTTCGATTTTCTTACCTGTCAATTTTCCAATTTCCCATTTGACTGCTTTATGTTTACCGCCTTATGCATTTTTAAATACAACTTGCCGAATTTAAAACTCCCAAGTCGGGGCAATTGAAAACAACAAAGATTTGGAATACGCAAAAACCAGTAACACCGAAATTGTAGGTGTTTGGCCTTGTGTACATGGCGTTGATGCGGAAATAATTAAAGGTCTTGTTTACAGAGCATTGCAAAAAGCTGAACTAATGGATTTTCCTCTTTAGGAGACACACAAACAACACAGCTTACACATAAAATTTAATTACACTTATTTTTTTAAACATTTTATACAATTCTCAATTCTTATTCATACAATTACAAAATTTCTTCCTCTTTTTAAGCTTTATATATTAGAATTATTTTAAATGCCTTGGCGTTAGCGTTAATCTACTTAATATGGACTATAACAAGCTGACTTTGCTATTCATGCTTAGTTTTCTTAACTTAAGTTTTCTTAACAGTAAATATTTTTGATCGCTTTATCCAGCTTGAAGAACGTGATGTTGTTGGGGACGTATCAGTGGAAGAACCTTTTGAATCGAAAGGAATTGAAAGTCGACTTTGATCTTCAGAGAGAGTATCTTGGCTTGATTTATCAATGTCTACAATTAAACTTTGCCGACACAATGTAGTTACCGTATTCATTTTATCTTTGTTACGACGCATTTTTACTTTACGAAACTTTGATGTTATATTTGAGAGTAGGTTCTTTTTGGACGAACCCGATCGTGGTAGTGAAGTGCTGCCGTCAATATCCCCAAATTTTTGATAACTTTCAGGATCGATGTTTATCATCCCTACGCTAACCGATTTTACCAACATGCCGTAGTTGCTAGACGAAGAATTGCTTTCAATGCTGACTTGGCTGAGACGATTCTTTGCCGGATATCGCAATTTCGGATGTACGTCTTCACCGGAAAGTGGGCTCTTAATTTTTGCCGCGTCATCGGGCAAGTCATTGTCAGTTGGCATTAAATTTGGACCATCAATGCTTGGTTGTGGGGTGTTTGGAGTAGTTCTACTCAAGTTAGATTTGGACGTGTTAGGTGGACTTGTAACACTCTTAAGAAATTCCTCCTTGGCTTTTTGCAATTTCAAGCTTCGCGCATCTGTGATGTTTTTTACTTTAGTTTTTACATCTTCCGCCTCGGGAATGGGCACAGATGGTTTTGTCATCGATGTTGGAGGATTATACAAGCTTGGTTTAATTACACTCGCGCTAGATGACTTCAGGATTCCTTTGGGACTGATTTCATCGCTTGGTTTATGCACGGTCACTTGCTTTTTACCGGATATAACGACACTCGTACTGGCACTCTTTTGAACCTCTCTCCTACCTCCTAGAAGTGGAGACATTCGCTGAATTTCTTTTTGGTACTTCTCAGTTTGAGCCTTAACTCTTCGTTCAAGTACCGGAGATCTCCAAGCGACTGGGGAAGCAGAACCGGAACTACCGCCAGATCTAACACCATTACCGGATTCCTCTGTTAACTTTTGATTATACCTCACCATCATTAAGCGAATATTTGGTGATATCTCTTTTAGAATTTTTCGTTGGGGTATAGGTGAAGCTGGTATAGGAGGAAGATGTGGTATCGATTCTGAAGGACTATCTAAAGCTTGAGCAAAAGCTGTTGACGAAGAAGTAGATGTAACAGAAGATGTTGAAGGAGTAGCAGATGCTCTAGATGTACGATCATCATCTGTAGATTTAGTACCTGAACTCCCTTGGCCTACAACAACTGAGACAATTGGAGTGAACAATTTTCGGGTAGTTTTGACAAAGACAGTAACAGGACTATCGCCTTCAAGAGATGGAACAGAAAAATCATCAACTTTTGACAGCTCTTCGTAACTATTGATAAACGCAGTTTTCGTAGTAGGAATAAGAACTTTCTCTACTACTAAAGGATCCACTACCATC
>JAODAC010025305.1:0-16914 GCA_027575185.1 Mimaenictus wilsoni
CACACGATAATTAAAATTTCAAATCATTCATATCACAAATTTACAATAAATATGAAAAATAATCACGCACACAACAGTACGTTGTGTTGTGGTCGTCGGCGTCGGGTCTACTATTGTCTCGAAAACGCTTTCGGTGGTATCACGGATATGTTGTTCATTCGATATTTCACATTAACCATGTGTGGCTATTGTTTTATGGTAATACTATCGTTGGTTAGAGTTGGTGAAATGTTCTATTGTGATGGTCTGCCTTATTTGCCTGGTTTTCTAGTTGCAGAACTATAGGAGGCGACACATTTGAGATGTGTTATCCATTTATATCAACTTCTATTGTCTTATTGTCAGCTAAGCAGCTTAGCTATAAGTGAAGCCATGTTTCGCTGCGTGTCAGGTTGCTTAGCTTTGTTCAGAGAAAGTTTAATATGATATTTCTTTGAGTTTTTGGAATTTGAAATTTGATATTATTAAGTCAACTATTATTGTAATTAATCTGTACTATTATTACATTAGATATGCAAGCAAATAAAGTTTATATTGAACCGAAATCCTAGTGTTCGTCCGGTCCTGCCCATTGTTGTTTCCTACCCTCGCGTTGGAGTCATGATGCGCGTGTGTGACTTATTGCGTCCCTCCGCATCGCACGCACCATCATGCGCTAACACGGAATCCTTTCCTATATGATCTGTGATCCTTTCTTTTCGTGTCGTACGTGTAACGTGTACGTGCGACCTTGGGCTGGGAGCCGCGTGGCTAACCCACGTTATCTGATAACACCGGCGTGTCTGCTCTGGGTTTGTGAATTGTTTCTTCAGTCTTCAAGTTTTGTCTAACGTTTCTTGTACTTTTTTCCAGCCTATTTTTCACGTATTGCAGTTACATAATAAAAATTGTTAAAATCCTGCATCTGTCGCTCTTGTTCTGTGCCCCGAACGCCGTCAACGGTTTGTACCGTTACAACATTGAAAGATGTTATCAAGCAACTTGCTTTAAATTTTTAGGTTATACCTATCAACAAGTGGTTTCCTAAAATTTCCATAAAAAACGTATAGTTTTTATGGAAACTTTCCAGCACTTTAAACTGAAACGTGAAATGATAATCTTTGTTGCAAATACAAGCCACAAGCAATTTGAACGGGGGATGCCAATATCCCCGAACGCGCTATATTATATTATTGTAAAACCCAATAAACATAGGAATTTCGAAGTTTCAAGTACGCAATAAAGAGCACTGAATGAAAACTGACCGCGCTATTAAAAAAGAGGGACTGTTCATCGCGCTCTCTTTTGCTACCACCTGGCATTGAACAGTTCAACCCTTCACCCGAGCTGTGCCGTACTTGTCACGTCAGCGCGTCGCCGGCCGCAGTGCCACGCGCGTATCATTGTTTCGCTGTTTCTTTGTCATATCTTAGGTAGAAAAAGGAGATAGGTGATGTTTCAACCCCTAAGAAAGATATGCCAGGTACAAGATATTGTCCAGCCTTGTAGCTCTCGTATCGAATATCGCGCCTGCATATTTCGACAGAATTCAACGGCCTAGAAGATTATCTAGATAGAAATTAGAAACTTACCTATCGGGGAAATATATTAATCATTTTAAAAATGTCAGATAATTACACAGTACCTACGCATACTTCAAACACACTTAATCGCTGGTATTTCCTCACGATAATTTCCTAATTCCGCGTATGTTCAATGCCGGGTGTTAGCGAAAGAGAGCGCGATGCACAGTCTCTTTCTCTCTCGGCCAGGTAGAAAAACCGGGTTTGCTATACCCAGTGCGTATATTATTTTTTCGGTGTTGTAAACGATTAACTTAACAATGAAGGTGCGGTCAACCGTTCTTGAAAAGTCAAGAGGATAAGTCAGTTTCGGACTTTCGGGATACAGCCTTTTTCAGTTCTAAGGCGACTGTCACACCGGCGGCGTCGCATCGCTTCGTCGAGCTTCGAATTTCGAGGCCCGATGCGTTCACACAGCGACCGTTCTTCGGCTTCGCATTTCGATGGCACCCACCCGTCGGCTTTGGTGCGCCCTTGTGTCGGCCTCGTCTACGCCGTTGATGGATTCATGACTTCTACACATGTTCGTTACCTTCCAAACGCTTGTAAAAGTTTGTGAAGCCCGACCAGTTTAATTACCCTAGCTTTGAGCAAACTAGCAACACTCTCTCTTTTTAACTACATTCGTTAGACAAGGGTAGGTAGAAGCCCGAAGCCGAAGTCGACGGTGTGAACGACGTCTAACTACTTTCTAAAATTGATGGTTAATGACTTTATCTTAGCTTGTAACGTGTAAAATTACTTACATAAGGTAAAAAAGCTAATAGAACAACATTTAAAATAAAAAATTAGTGTATTCACATTTACTTAACGTTCTCTTGATACCGGTATATTCATAACCTAGTATTCCTAAACTCTGTTATCTTAAAATCATTTAACACCTCGAAATAAATCAAATTACTTCAAAGATTACTTTAAAGTAAATGAATAAAACGGTTCTAAAGGGTTGTGTTCACTTTACGAATACAAGAAAAGAAAATATATAATAATTACACCATAAAAGTGTTATTTAACATCTGTGTAATGACAGCAATTTAGAAATCAAACATTCATCTTCACTTGAGAGAATCGTTTCTCTATTTTCTACCTAAACAGCTGGTAATCGTGTGTAAAATATTGCTCTTCGCTTAATGCACTTGAATTACATCTCTCTGGTGGTTATCGCATTCGGTACAAATCGACGAAAAGTGGCCGCGACGCCGCCGGTTGGCCATGGATTAGTGTAGGCGCGGTGGAATTAATGTTGCTAAATTGTTGCTGTTCCCCAGTTTGCTGAATGAGATAAATTATGAACAATATGGCATTCTGAGCAATTCGTGGCAATTATAAAACGGTTACAGTTGAGCAAACGTTTGATCGTTTCGAAAATTAGTAGTCGCATGATCTGAAATTTGCTTTGGAAAACCGTTTCAATTCATGCCTAGTGATTAAATGTGGTTGCTTTCGTTTTGCATTATGAAATATAGATGGTGCTGTATACTAATTGATTTCTAATAACTTGATGTTGAATGAATGGACGCTTACAATTAGTCTTTACAATTTGAATACATTGCTAGCGTTGACTGCTATAATTCACGGCAATATTTCCTAGACTGTGAATTACAACGCCTGCCGATGTCGGTGGAGGCATCTTATGAATACCGAAGTGTGTCCACGTTAAATGTTCGCTAGTCACACCAACTCAATTCCACGCAACTGCTTCACGTAAGACATAAGACATGTCACTGGGACTGACATTAATCGCAGTCACAAGTTAGAAAATAGTTAAGTATAAGCTGGGATTAACTGGTATTCAATCGAACACTTCAATTATAGGCTTTATAAAACGAAGGTAACCTAAGGCAAGTCAAGCACGAATCATATACAATTATTTTTTAAATATACCTGTAGGTTTTCTAGTCATTATTTAAACTTATTATAATTATATAGTTGTTACATGTCTCTTATTATTATGCAATACTGAAAATCAATCTAGAGTAGGTTAGGTCATGTTTGCATTGGTTATATTTGTTTAGGTTAAGGATATGCTTATATATGATCCAAAGCAGCATTGGGCTAATTGGGTTGCATATAATTCATGCCACTACCAGTAGATATTTTATTACATCTTATTTTAGCCAACTAATTGAAAATGTAAACTATTAAATGAGGTAAACTTTCCTATACTTGTGATTTACGAACAAAGAGTATTATTATTTCTATAGAAACAGTTGTAAAAGCATTCAGTGACAATAATCTATCTCTGCCATCTATGGTTCGGTTTCTTAACTGATTAGGCTTATCCTTAAAAGGTATGGGCATGTTGACGTTGATAGCAGTGACCGTGGTGACAGTTCATGTTTATCTTCGCGTTTCTTCCGTGTATTTGCGAGATTGGCGCGCTCTCTTCGCATTTCGAGTGACATTATAAATTCCTATCGTTAGTTAGACCAGTGTGGTGATTTGTTGTGAACTTTTTCCTCAACGGTCGGCGCAAGGCTACATTCTTAGCGCCCAGCACAAGGTAAACGCAACACATTTCATTTATTACGATTGATCATCGTTGCTAAAGCAATTTTAACAACGTTCCTCGATGGCGGACGCAATAACATTAAATATCTTTGAAAGTATCGATTCATCGATTTGAAATTGCCGTATTTGGCAAACATATTTAGTTTTATACGACTGGTTGTTATAGGCTATTCTTCGAGGTATAGGCAACACATTTAGCATATTATTTTATAGGTTATAGCCTGAAAAAAAGGTTCCATTGTTTAATATTTTTTGAAGTTAAGCTTCCTTGAAAAGGAATATTGATCAAGAAAGTGTTCCATTCTGTAGAACATCGAATAATAACACAATAAAAGCCTGTAGTTTCAGTCCGAAAAACACTCGCAGTAATTACCAATGTATCTATGTGATTATGAAACTAAATAATGTGAATATATTTAGTGTTACTTCAGTCATGTGGTCAAAAACATGAAAGACTTTTTTAAGTATTAAAATGTGTAACATGAAATAAAGAAAAGAAGCTAAAGTGACCATATGTAAGGCAGTAGTTAGACCTATCCTGAAGTACTCAATCAAAACACGTGCAGACACGAGAACTACCCAGAGACTACTCAGAACAGCATAAATGAAAATACTGAGAAATATAGAGGGCAAAACTCTTCAAGACCGAATATAGAATGAAGACATCTGAAGAGCCTGTAACAATGTAGAAAACATTGTGCAATGGTGCAAAAACCGAAAACTAGAATGAAACGACCACATAGGGCGAATAGACGAAACAAGAATAGTCCGAATAACCCGAGATAAATCGCCGGAAAACGTGGAAAAAGATCCCTGCCAAGACCTCATAAGAGATGGAGTGACCACTTAAACCCTGATTGAAGTAGGAATAGGCAAAATGCCTAAACAAAAAACAGAAGAAAAAGATGAACATAAAATAAATCATTCAAACTGATGATTTTCAAAATTGAAAGTTTTACTTACAACTTTTAATTTTCAATTTGGAAAATCCACCATATTTATTTTCATCGACATTGAATACGATTAAAACGCATACGATTTATTAGTCAAACACTTGCCTTCGATGTAAACTATCTACATTCGCGCGCGTGTAAAATGTTTTCCCACTTGCCAGAAAGCTCACTTCGATTTTGATTAATGCCGCTGTTGATTAACGTGATGAAATACGTTTTTATTGCAACCATTAGGTTATAACTATGCTAGCTAGTCGCCTGATGGCGCCACCACTAATGGCCTAAACGCGGCAACACAAACGGCACTTAAATTGTGGCGAGAGGTATTCACATAAAATCACTGCACGCTTTGAAATTGAATTGAATATCGAATTGAATTTCTAGCAAAAACAAATGCATGTTTTCACTTACGGTGTAGTGCATCGTTGCTTTTTCTCCGTCTGCAAAGTTTTAAGTTGTCTTTTCGCTGTAAAAGAGTCGAGGGCGTCTTGTCTTATAAAACAGAGAATGTCGAATTGATATAACGATAAAGTATGAAACGGCCTATTTCTTCGGGAACCTGTATTCGAGAGACGTAGACAGAGATTGAAGGAAGACTTGAAACTGTTTAACAAGTAGCATCACAAAACAGTGGCGCAAACCGTTCTTGGATTTGAATTGCTACTTTTGTCTTGTATTATGTACTTTGTATGCCTACTTATTGCATAGTTTGTTGTGTACTTTCGGTTTGTTAGAAAAGAAAAAGGCTTCTTGCTCTATTTGGTTCTTTCTTCAGACAAGTCGGACGTCTTGACACAAGAATGAATGAAGTAGGATTTGGTTTTGGGCAAGTGGCCGCACTTCTGTTATGGACATTTGCACCCCAAATTTATTTAATTTTGGCAGGGGCTAGTCTAGGCTGTACCAACACAATATGAGCATGGATGCCAAAATAATGTATCATCTATGTCCGAGACTCATGTGAATTAATGATCACTACAGGTTGTTGGGAACTGCAATTAGTCCTGAAACGCATATACAGATGGAGCTCCTGTGGAATTTCTATTTGATCAATATTGATAATATTGATATTTCCAAGATGATGTCTAGTGTAACTCATTTATAAACAATGTCACTTGATATATTTTTATATATAGTCATGTTCATTTTAATGAGAAAAAAATATTACCTTACTGATTACTTATCGTGTTGCATTGTACCTCAACAACATTTAACAACAGTTCAAGCTTTAATTGTATTGTTAAACTTTAGTATAATGTTATTATACACGTCTACAAGTATTGTTTTATGTTTGTTTATATTTTCATGTATGATTTAAACAGTTATTGGCCCTGAAATGAATTTACTACAATATTGCATTATGTGTTGCATAAAATGCAACGAATTTCGTCATCTTTGTTGAAATTTAATAAATATTCCATTTATCAAGAAATGCATGACTACAATCATGAACGCATCACCAAATGTAATACATTGCAATTTTTATCACTTTTCCTGCTAGTTTCTAGTGAAGCGCTGATGCAGTGTATGACACATCGATTGTGCATTCTCATCTACGTCATTTGTTACCCCACATATTTCATTTATTGTGCGAGTATTTATGTACATGTGTGGTGAGATGATTGCGTGCAGCTCGGAGTGATTAAATTTTGGGGTTTTGACATTTCGGAATGCACCCTCAGCAAAAAGGGTGAATTTCAATTACCCGAGGTGTAATTTATCTTTTTGAATCACATGTTGTCATAAAAGATATTTTGCAATTTACCGCTTATATACTCATCGATTAATTTTACAGTTGATGGTTTTGGTTCTAGGGTTGTATCACTGCCATTTTTGACATTTTGCGTTTCGGTTTTTTTTGTGAGATATAGTGTCTCCCTCAACAATATTTTTGTTCCTACAAGAGCAGCGTACGATTAGCAAAAAACGAATGAATGTATGCGACAAGTCATAGATTAAGATAGATCTTTGCAGATAGATCATAGTTGATAAAGTAGGGTGCAGTGTGCGATTGTGCGTTGGTGCGAATTATTTAACAGAGCATTGAATTCGTAGAGGATATACAATGGGGTTTTGTTAAAAGAGGGTGCGTGTTAAGGGATCTGCGTAGGGTGAGGTTAAACAAAATCACAAGTGATACTAGGGTGAAACAAGCAATCCGGATTGTGGGGTGAGTGTAAGTGATGACTAAAGCCTTAAGGATTAAATTTGAAGCCTTATGAATGTATATTATGCTTACAAGGAGAGTCAACGCTCTGTCAAATGAGTTTCGCAAAACCAAAAATAGTGTCGCGAACGAAAGTTTTGAAAAAAATTATGGGAAAATCCTTAGGAAGCACTAACTGATAGTTTCCGAGAAAAAAATAACTGAAGCCTATTTGTTGCTTGGTGTAGTACCTTCGTCGTCGGTCTGCCTTGTTTTTGATATAGTTTAAGAGCAGATCAAACCCCACTCATGGTGCTGTTTTTTTTCGTTTTCTCGGAAACTATCAGGGCGTGCCATCGACCTTCACTGGTCCTTCAGCCTGGATACATACATATGATTTTATTGTGCTTTTGTATATATTACATGTTATTGTGATTTTTGTTATTGTTTTTTGTGCTGTTGTTGTTATTGTTGTGTTGTTGATGTGGTGTCTTGTTGGGTGTAAGTGAAGTGAATTTTTATGTTGTCGGTGGATTCTTCTTGTGTGTTGTGGGTTGCGCATTGCGATTGTTGTGACTTTATCGGTGTGGATTTTCATTCATGTGAATTTTTCGTGCGAATTTTTAATTTGAATTAATTAAATGAGTGATTTTGAGCGTGAATTTATAATAATAATAAATTCACACTAGTGGGGTACCCACCCCAGGGACTCGAACCCCGTCTTCCTACGTGGTAAGCAGATGCTTTACCACTAGGCTGCCCAGGTGGGCTGCTTCCTAGAAATGTCTCCATAATGTTTTTTTTTTAATCTTGTACCCGACACTATTTTTAGTTTTGCGAAACTCATTTGACAGGGCGTGGACTCTCCTTGTCATAATAGAAAAGTTTTCTTGTTTTTTTCAAAAATATTATTTTGTAATGTTTCAGGATCTTCTTCTTCTTCGTTCACCCGTCTTGTCGGTGAACGAGCATAGACCAGCGGCCTGACCTCCTCCCAGAATTACTTCTGGGTAACTATGAGCATATTAATCCCTTTGGGTAGGTTGCTAGCCTCGACCAAGGTGAAGAAGACTTCTATAACGACAACCACAGATGTTGATGTGGTTGCCGGAGCGGATAGTGGTGAAATTGTCACGACCAGGATTTGAACCTGGAACCCTGGAACCTGGAACCCAGCGACCTTACCAACTGGGCTATTACTGGGCTATTTATTATTAAATAGGAAAACAATCAATGGTTATCAACAATTGGATTGAGGTGAGTGTGCGGCTTGTTTTGAAATTATTACCACGAGCGTTGTACAATCACAGGGCCCAGCAGAGTAATCGTAGCACCCAAAGAAGTTCGATTCTCAGTGGTGAAGTATTTTTTGTTTGTTTGATTTTACCGAGCATCGACTGCTATGGTCATTAGCTCTATTCAATTCTTTTTCAATGTAATTAGTCATATTAGAGGCCAACACTATTGATAAGAAGAAGAATTAACTTCAATATGCATCCCTACCGAAAATCGAATCCGAGACCTCATGGACATTGGCCATCGACCATACCACTTCGCCACTTGGTTGCACGGGAAGTATAGTAAAATGAATTCTTCTTATCGATAGTATTAGTCTCTAATATGACTAATTATATTGTGAAAGAATTAAATAGAGCATATGATAATAGTACGCGATTATTGGTAAAATCAAACTTAAAAAAATAGGGCCTCTGCTCTCATCTGTAATGGGAGAATTGATGTGGAGGTTAGGGAGAAACTTTGTATCGGTTACATTAACGTTACGTTCCTATCAAAGTTACGAAGTATATGAAGCATTAGTCTTCTTCCGGAAGGAAGTAATGTGTTCAAACTAAATTACACTTTGAAATGAAATTGATAACAAAGTGAATCGAGATTTAAGGAAAATATTAATTATTTAAGCTGTTGCTCGGCTGCGTACACTCTTGCGTTTTTAATTTTGATCAGAAATGAAACACCAAAAAGTGCTTGCAAAATTTATAATATCTTGAATATCTCATAATTTAGTTTAGTCAGGAAGAAACTTACAATAAAAGTATGGTTTTATGCAGTTTTAAATATAAAGTGCAATTCTCACTGAACAATACGAAAAAGTTCGTAAATACATTTTTTTTTCAAGAATCAATTAACAACATATTCTAGAGCAGTGTTTCCCAACTTTTTTTGTAACACCTTCTTATCAAAAGGGGATTTACCCTATCGGAGCCTAAAGAAAAATTTGCGATTTACAGTGACCCCTGATGGGGCTGAGAGTCAAGGATCCTATTTGGACCGATCGTGTGTTGATATTGACTTGTTTGCCATTCGTAATACGTTGGCAAACACTGTTCTAGAGAATTAATTTTCTATAAAATGAAACGTCATTCAGGCAAATATCTTCAGTACAATTTTCTCAATCGTCTTTCACTTTCAACACATTTATCAAATTATAAACTTTCAATTTTTTCATCTATTTTAACTTTCTTTAAACCAAACTATTAATCTCTAATTACTCGTTTATCTCGACCATTTAAATATAAACACTGTTCAAGCGTTTATTGTTATTTTCGGTATTATTTGATTTATTTTTACTCATGTTTTGAATTATGTTGTTTTGATTTGGAATTTGACCTATGTTATCATCTTTGTATTAGAATTTAATGGAATAAACAGATTGCAACGAGTCCTGGTGCAAGAAACACGTATCTTGATTTTCTTACCAACAATTTAAACGCATTACCTACCTAAAGTATAAAGAAAAAACACAATAATGAGAGATATTATTCAAAACATCCCAACTGAGGACCGAATATGAAAACGACACCAAGTTCCGATTATTTCGTCGGACACTTGATGACTTTTGACATTGTGGATAATCGCTCATCATCACTCATCTCTCAAGGCTTGCATCATACTTTCACACTTTGCTTATTCACGTTATTCACGTTGATAATCTGAATTTTATATAGCTCACGCCTGCTGCAGTCATTTGCACACGTAATGTGCAGATGACCGCTGATGGCACGGGCGTATAGAGCACTCAAAAGCGGACATGACACACGACGTACGCGGACACAAGCAGACGCGTCGAATGATGTCATCTTTCGTTGCGCGACATGCAATTTATGGCCGGTGGGTGCAAGAAATGTAGATCCACGCATGAAGATGGCCAAATGTTATGAATTTAATGGATTTTATGCGCTGCAGGTTATTAAAGAATTGTAATACTAAATTAAGTCTTTTTTATGATTGAGATATTACTCTGGAAATTTATTGAAGTATTGACACATCTTTGCAGAGAAGTATATTAGTTGTATTAAGCTATAATTAAAACTAATACAAGTTGGAATGAGAAAATGATATTACCCCTGACGAAATTTGAACCGGAAATCTTCATATTACTAGTATGGTGCGCTACCTAGTTTTTTTTAATAATAATTGATATATTTTTACGTCTATGGACCTCTGAAGATCTTTCCGACATGTTTTTTTTTTACATTTATTCATATTTATTATCATGTGTATTTACAAATTTTTTGATTTTGATGATGTGTGTAGTAGGATTTGGTGTTGATGTGGTGATGGGTCTAGTAGAATGTTTGTAGATTTGGTGTTGTTGTTATACTGTGTTTTGACTTTTGTGTAGTGGGTTGGGAATCGCATACTAAGCATGTAAAGTGTACCCGATAATGCCGAGTTACTTGGTTTTCCACCTTGTCAGTTTCGGGTTAAACCGAGCTTTTAATTTGAAGGGTTTAACTCATATACGTAATACATATATACTAACAGTTGAGAGCCTGAACTAATTCATTTAGAAAGAGACCACTATATGAAATTACATTGAAATTGTCATATAGGTTTTCACCGCAGGTCCAAGTGCGCAATGCGCATGACTAAAAAGATTTTGTAGGTTATATATCATGCTCTTTCGTGTATTGTTTTGAATTACACGTGCAAGCTTGATTGGCCCAGAACAGACACGCGCAAGTTAAAAAGAGTTTATGGGTCTTCCCTTGTATTACGTATATGGTTTAACTAGGATTTTCGTAAGTTTCTGTTTCTATTCCTAGAATCAGCTGATCTTGAAAGTATCGGGTTCCGATACCAGCATGAACGCGATTGCGCCCCTCTACTAGATGATGCTAAAATTCTGTTTCTTGAACCAGGATCAACGCAAGCGCGCCTCACCATTGCTTGGTTCTGTATTCAAACCTGAATTCAACGCGAGTGCGCCTACTAGATTTAAAATTTCTGTTTCTTGAACTGAAATCGACGCGTGTGCGCCGCACTATTGCTTGATTCTGTATTAAATCCAGCTTTCACAGACAAAACCGTAACAGAATAAACCCGCAGATTGACAAAACCTGAAAACCCAGAGACTCGGGTTTCTCTATTTTTTTGACAAGCCTATCGCATACTACGATGCATTTATTCTTGAGTGTGTCTTAAAATTAAAACTCCATCTTTCTGCTGCGTAGCGATAAAAACTCATAGTAAAATTATTGATTGTATTCATTATTTCCTTTTTTTGTTCAAAAAGAGGGCAAAAATCGTATTGAAAAAATTAATCATAGCCTAAAATTAAAATTCTCTATTAATATATCACCCAATCACAAAATAATAATAACATCGATGTTAGAATTAAATTAATCGCCTTCCGTGAATGCGTGGACGTGGCAAATGAAGGCGCGGTATTATATACGCCGAGTAATAAATTACGCATGCATTTAGGTCATCGGAAAAATGTAGTAGTCGGAGTGGAGTTGGAAGTGCATTAGTCAACGCATTTTCATAATCATTTCTATACTAATCGAAAACGTAAAAAAATTCTAAACTATTATAATACTTGTATAATTTTTGCGAAAGTCATTTGTAATCGCTATTAATGATTTATTTAAATGATGAATATGTTATTTCTGCTGAATATTCACATGAACTTTGTTTAATATGGTTGATTATATCGTAAGCTCAGACATGGTCGCAGGCGACTATGAATATCATACTTATTTTTAGCGTTGAGCCAACCGAAAAAAGCGCTCGTTGACACTCGCGCGCTTTTTTTCAACGGGTGGATTTTTTCTTCTAATCAAATTCAAAATCACTTTGAATAAAAGTTTCTGTGTATTGAGTTATAAATTTCGACGTGTTCATTCTTTAACAATCAAATCCTGGCAACGTTTCTGACCAAGAAACATAACTATATATAGAACTAATTTTTGTTTACGGGATGTCCGTTTTGAGCCTTTGCCCAAAAAAAAAGTTTGTTCAAAGTTTGTTATCACCTAACTGGAATAAACTAGAGGTATATTACTTTCAAAGCAAGCTTCATGATATTGGCTTCGTGGTGCAGTCGTCAGCGCGGCTATCTCTTTATATGTACTTTCTTTTAGGCGTTGCTGGCGTATCTCTAACCGGAGCAAGTGGCCTTCTGAAAGGGGAGCTGCTGGGCGTTGGTAGTCAGCGTGCTCAAGCCGCGAATATAAATATATAAATATATATTGGCATGGTCTGGGACACCTCGGAACCACCGAAGTATTGCTTCAAGGTATGTGTACTACACGTACAAAAATTTTCATTTAATTCCGTGTCGGAATTAAAGACTTAAGATACGCTCCTTGTTAGTATTCCAGCAATTTATGTGATCAAAGTACACTCATCCTACAATCTAGGTGTAATAGGTGTATATCTACAAAATATACCAACCTATTCCAACCATAGCCTAACCTATACCTAACCATAACCTAACCATATGTAATTTTTATTTATTGAGTTATTTTCGTATTAACATAAATATAGGTAACATAGACGATCGTAAAGACCATATATTCTTCTATACGTAAATTAGTAAGAAATCGATAGCGGAATGAAAGAAAGCAACTACTAAATAGGTTACAGCCGACAATATTACCACTCTTTACTACCAATTTGCAGGTTAGTTAGCTGATAAAATACAAGACGGGCTGTACTACACACTTGGGACTTATAGCTTTATTACTTTATATTTTATTACGTGAGTATTTTACACTGCACTACAAGACGAACGAAGGACTAGCATAATTGGGTTATATCCGTTCGTTCCCCATATATTTTCATATTCGTATATAGGGCAAATTGCGTCGTATTTTTCACTCGCGTGCGCACCATACGTCTTCGTGCAATTTACTGGGAATTCGAGAAATTGTTAGAAATAGAAACTAGGTGGATTTAGAATTTAAAATTCATGTAAATTGTCAAATGTTATAACATTTGATGTATAAGAAAACTCGTACAAATAACAAAGATATAAACAAGTGAGGGCTAGGTGTGCATGGGGGAGAATAAAACAAAAATGGATACTAGCTGTGAGAATGTGGAACGTGTGTGTGAAGCCAATAATAATGTATGGAGTGGGAGTATGGGGGATGGATGAATGGGATATATTAGAACGCGAGCAGACCTGGTTTCTGAAGGACCTGATGGGGTTAGAGCGGTCAACTCCGGAGTATGTGATATGTGGTCAGTATCAAATGATAGACATTTGCGAGAGTGGCGAGGTACGAAGGGAAATTGGTGCGAATAGGGAATGAAAGGCTTGTCAAAAATGTTTGAGAGTAGTACGTGAGCAGAGGGTCTAGTATGTAGGCGGTGAGAAGAAGGAGGGCATACCAGGCGGTGGGGCTAGCCGATGTGGCGGCCCGGGTTATATGGACGGTGAGGGGCTCTGTGGAAGAACTCGTGCGGAGAATAGGAAGGGAAGTGGAAGAACAGAAGAGGCAAAGTAGAGTTAGCAGCAGCAGATATAACCCGATATTTCAGAAGGTCCAGGTGATCAGGCGAAGACCATGGTACTTCGGAGACAAGGGCACTCTGGCAAGGGCGAGATGTGGGTGGGAGGAGAGAAGGCATAAGGGATGGATGAGGCCCGAGTACACCCGGTGTGTGTTATGTGGGAAGGTGTTGGATACCTAGCGAGGAATGTGAGGAAGTGAAGGAGGAATGGGCTTTGAAGGAGGACAGGGGAGGAAATCGAGTAGAGGTGTGGTTGGAAGAGACAGGGAAGGGGTTAGCGTCAATCACCACATTGATAAATGTAAGAAGGAGGAGGAGAGAGGTATGAGAAGTGACTCATTAATATTATTGTTGTATGTGCATAAGTGGTTATTCTGGTGTTCTAATTGGGTTTTTGTTATTATTTGACCTAATTCCCTTTGGTCGGAAAATATATGATTTTCACGATTTTTTCAGGAAGAATAATTCAAAAGGTTTAATAACAATTTAATGCAACCGTTATTAAAATGTAGTGAATTTTCTGCATCGACTCAAATTTCCCAAAAACGATTTTGTTGACTAATTGTAAGTAAGTGAGGTTCCATTTTTAAAACTATAATTATTCAATTTGCGTGACAAAATTAAATTCGCCAATTTTGACACCATATACACACTACTGACACATAACAGACGATAATTGATTACAACTTCAATTCAATTAATCTAATAAAAACATCGTCCATCAACTCATGTATAGGCATAATTGAACCTCACTATTCAAACCAAACAATAATAATAAACACTAAAAGCACTTTATTTCGCAAAATAAACATAACCTCGCCGAAATAAATGCATAAAACCTGAATTACTAAATTGCACAAAATTATAGCTTGGATAATTGATTAAAAAACTATAATTGAGATTAAGTAATGTAATTGCGGTTATTACTGTTGTTAGGTGTGTGTTTTTTATCTTCTAAATCGAAATTATCTAAACGTAAAAGTATTCATTCACTAACGGGTCTTTTAAGTTTTTTGAACACTTTTTCATGCCATGCCGGACGATGCGTAGCTCGTTTATCCAAGTCTCAACTTTGTAACTAACGATCTTTACAAAACCACAAAGAGTGCTTCGTACATTTAAGATACACACCTGTGGTTTATACTAATGAGTGCTACGCTTTTTAACAGATTAAAACATGCACGAATTAGTGGAAATTAATTTCGTTGCGTCATGGAAGTGTGAGTTAATTTTAGCCTTGTTTTTTAGAGTTTATAGTTTTATAGAGTAGATTAATTTATTGCAAAATTGCGTAATTATAGTGATGGTAACGATGACATCATCGCATGTTTTTGTATTTTGTTGTGAGTGTAGTGAAGTTGGTAAATTTATTCCATTTCAAGTGGAATTCTAATCAGCATAGAAACCTTGTATGGAAATTGTGTTACCGTGTGCACTGAATTTTAGGTAAATTGCTTTCAAATGTAAGTAAAATTTTCAATGCTTTTGTATTTGAATTGTAATGTACTAAGAGTTGACATTTCCGTTCTGTGAACAATTGCATTGAAATACTTACAAGGTTTTTTAATGGGAGGATTCTCATTAAAAATAAATAATAAAAATAAAAACCTCTGTATTTTGTAATTTTTAATTATAAAAAAATCAACATATTTTTTATTAAATCATTTTTTACCTTATTATTAACCAGCAATGAATATCCTTTCGACACAATAAATATCCAGTATTTGGAAGAAACACTTTAAACAAAACAATAAATAAATCAAACACAATTCGCGGTTGTCTATAATGTTCGATTTTTTTAACAATTAACTTGTTATCGTGATTTTATAATTGCATTTGTTTGATTCTAGTTTCGTATTCTCGCGCAACACTCGCGATTTCTCTACGATCCTGCAGCCCACGTCCTGCGTGCGATCCGTGCTGAGCGCGACCGCGAACTATTCAAAAAGTGAATGAGGGAGAGATGTTGGGGGGCCCCGAGCGTACGTTGTGTTGTACGTTCGATGAAACCTGTAGATTGTGGGGCATCTCGACCGGCGTCGTTGATGCGCGTGTTGTGCGACGCTCGAAGCCCTGCTTTTGGCCAATCCCGGTGTGGTCATCCATGCGGAGCACCACAGAGGATATATTCCAATATATTCACAAGCAAAACATGCCCTAAAAGTGGTCGCAGTGCGATTGTAAGAAGAGTTAAGGAAGCGTTAAAAAGAAGACCGAAGGCAACTGATTCATTCTTTGTTCCCCTTTATTCAAAGGTAAGTTCTGTATGGTTTTGCCATAAAAACGTTTTGGAACGTGTTTCTTTGTTGGAAAGATATATTAGCAAAAACTGCAAAAGGGAATTAAGTAAGAACTTGAACCTGAAATTGAATTTGTTTGTTTAACTTGTTATGAGTAACAATAGGAAGGAAATGATTGCATATTTGGTAAAGAATATCTTAATGAGTCAGTATTCATTTTGTTTTTCTTTTTTGTTTTAGACGAGTACCCATTTCATAAATTTAATGAATCATTGACGATAAATGGAGTTGAACCAAAAATTACTACGTCGTTTCGAAAAAAATTATTATTCCAGTGCAATATCTTAAGAAATTAAAGATTCGGGACTGTTGACCCAACTGATTCTTCAGATTCAACTAAAAGAGAATACATTTGCTATAAATCAAATATTTAACTGTTTAAAGGATATTTACATACTTTGTTAAAAACACTATAATTTGTAATAGTTTCGTTTTAATCAGAAAATTACGTACTTATTCCTATAGTTGGTAATAATGTTTTTAAATGATACATTTGCTTAATTGTATTTTTCTTTAATCAAGCTTTATGTAATATTAATTTTAAATTACACTGTTGGCGCCATCTCTTAAATAAGTAATAAACTGAAATATTATTACTTCAGTTATGTACCTGGTTGTATTGACTTGTTGAGTCATAGTGTAGGCAACCCACAGAACACAAACACATAAGTCTGGTT
>JAODAC010025316.1:0-16914 GCA_027575185.1 Mimaenictus wilsoni
AATCCATAACAATAAGACAAAATAAAGTAAATTAAGCACATGTGCAACTATCATGCTTTTTGAAAATACTCAGTTTTCATGCATATGCTTCGCCTCCGTGGTATTACATCCCAACCTCCCTACTTGGTCATCCCTCTCCTCCGTTTCCATTTCTCCTTCACAATTTGCCTCAGTATTGTGACGCTCTCCCCTCCCTCTCCCAACCACTCCCTTACGTTCCCCCTCTTACATCCCAAACCATTCAGCCCGTCGCAGACACACAGATGCTCCCTTTTAATGTATTAATTACATTTAATATCGTATTTATATTTCTTTAATTCCTTTGCACAATATAGGCAACTCAAGTTGTCCTGTACTTTCCTCTTACAATTAGAAGTCAATTTGAAAACGAATAGTTCCCAAATTTGCATATGTATTCAACTTCACCTAGGCGGTAAACAAAACAAAACTTCCAACTTCCAAAAATATCACTTTATAATTCAACCAATATAAATATACAACATTATTATTCAATACACATATAACATTCCGAAAAAACGTGTTGTTTTCACATTAATCATTAGCTTAATCGGCACCATCATCCTAATATTGTTCCACCATTACATACTTCATTTACACTAATTACCTAATGTAAACATGAATTCGTATGCACTCATTTCTTTCCAATCAACAACCAAGTCACACTAAATAACATCATGAAAATGTCAACACGCAAAGTTGAGCCTTTAATTGTCTCTGACCACCTTCATGCAATTGCAAAACGCTTAGGAATTTTCCCAAATATAAATCTGATAAACAAAAAAGAGTACAAGTCGAAATCACTGTATTTGGTCCTAAACCTAATCATTACAACATGCCTTTTCATATTCATGATAATCCAAAGGTTTCAGATTTTCTATAATAAAATGATCTATACTGCTTTCTACGGATTCATCCTGACGGACATTCTAACTTTTGTGATGATCAGCAAGATTGTTATAGATACGTACCTAAGTAAAGATCATCTGGTTAAGAATGTTCTTAGATATGATGGAATTTTGCCAGATATTGGAAAGCTTGACACGAAATTTATTCGGGACCTCACAACATACCACAAGAGACTTAATTTTATGGAATTCATCAGTCTACAGGTTGGAACATTATTATATATCATTTTTAATTTCGTTCAATGGAACAACTATATTGGATTTGACTCAGCTGCTTTGGCACTTACAAAAGACGTACTGCATTACTATGTTGTTATTTTCTCAATGCTAATTAGGCAATACATGGGTTTGACTAGATATAAACTCCAGCTGCTGAATTTTACACTGAAAAATATGATTCCTGAGAAGAATGGAGAGTATTACATGTTCATTCCGGAGTCAAAATGGGCGATAATAAAAGAGAAACCTCAAAAATGGACCGTTAAAAAAATACAGAAAGCTTTTGGTCAAATCAATCACTTGATAGAGGAGTTTAATCGAATATATGGTCGAACTTTTGTGTTATTTTTTGCAAATGTCATGGTTAATATTTTGATGCCTATCAATCTCCTTATGCTTTATGGGAATGGAACCAGGGATTTACTCGGGGCAAAGTTTGATTATCTCTTTTCGTTAACTGCAGTTTTATGGCTTTTGATCCCTGTCGTAAGGAAGTCAGATAAGTTTAATCATATTTTACAGGACCATATTTCAGGGGCTTGCTGGGAGTCTCCTAACTATATGCCAGCAATGTGTCGATGAAGTGCACGAAACGGTGAAGACTTGTTACGATTTATCGCAAATCACTGATGATAGAACGAAGAGGGAGTTGTACGAGTTTGCATCAGAAGTGAAAATTCTGAATCCACATTTTACGGCAGCTGGCTTTTTTGTCATTGATTATGGGCTTTTCACTTCAATGTTGGGTGCTTTAATTAGTTATATTATTGTATTGTTACAATTTAATAATTTAGTTTAGGTGATTTTTTCTGTAATTGTTCTTCTAGATTAGTTTAATTAAGATTAGTAAGGAATGACCGGTTTAAATCCCGGTATATGAAAATAAGTAATAAATACAATAAGTAATTAATCGATAAGTGGAGATGATGCTGATAAATGTAAATTAAAGTACATACATCTTTAGCACAAATCATTTCAAGTCATAATTGTAACAGAGATAATGAAGACATAAATACTCAACTTTTATGACTTCAAATATCATGTAATTCTGTTCCTTCAGTTTTTCAATAGACATGTCAAAAAATATCGATATTGATAAATATCGATATATCGGCCCCAAAATTTCGATATTTATCGATAATTTCATTTTTCATAATATTGATATATCGATATCGTTTTGACATGACATTGATGTAATCGCTATCTGAGAAGAATTCTTAGAACTTCAAACTTGGCAGTTTTTCACCATTTTAGGATCTATATAATAATTCTTAATCAATCGATATTTGTTGGAGTCCTAAGATTAACATCAATATCGATTCTTTACCACACTAGTATTGTATTGATCTTCTTTTATGTATTATTTATGTATTATCTTTGTTGCAAAGACTGATAGATCGATATATGTATTATTGTTAGTATTTCTTTAAATATTTCTTGTATATATTGTAGAGTGATAAGATATGAGGAAAGGCTAGTGAAAATGGGAGAAGAGCGTTTGGTGAGGCAGGTTTGGATGACAGAATTAAGTGCTAGGGAGAATGCATGGGGACAAGAGGGAAGGAAGATGCAGTTATGGAAAGATGAGGATTGGTAATGAGGATGATAGTCCAGGAAGTCGAGAATCAAATTAGGTAGTGTCACATTAAGGGAAACGCCTATAACCCAGGGTACCAGGCAATTCAAACTGTGGGAAGGAGGCCGGGATATGTTGGCTGCAGAAAAAAAGGAGCAACGGAAAAAGTGACCATAACACGGGAAAGGTGTGGTTCGGAAGAGAAATTGGTCCATGGGGTGGTTAGGGCAGAGTGGCGATGGGGTCGCCAGGGTGTCCGCCATAGTAAAGGAGAAAATTAATAATAAGTTTTTATACAGGTTTGGTACAAAGCTGTATGAGTCCGACATTCCATGTGATATAATGTCACTATATATTGTTGGGAACTATAATTAGTTTTGAATCTCATGACTTTCCTGTGGAATTTCCATTTGATCGATATTGATCATATCGATATTTTCAAGTCGATATTTTGATATCGATATCTAGAAAAATTGAAAATATCGATTTCAACAAATATCGATATTTCATCATCGTCTGACATGTCTACACCTTAACAGTCTTAGCGGCTTTACACACCAATCCAACTAATAGAGAAGATGAACAAAAGAAAACGATATAAAAAACGATTCACATAAAAATCCGCTAATAATGAAATGTCTTTATTTCGAAATTTATATATGGTATTTATAAAATTCAAAAAGTATGTTATTGCTTATATTCTAAACGAAGTAATCGAAAATTTTGAAAATAATTGAGCCAACCCTTCTTCTTTTATAAGCGACTATCCTGCGTTTTCCTTCTCCAATCTCGAATTGCTTTTTTCTTACGGCCCCTTTCGACTTCCTGCATCCATGAGCTTCTTAGTCTTTCTTTTTTCTCTTGATTTATGTTCTTCCCAATATTTATTTTATAGTATTGTTTTCGTGTGTTGTCATACATGGCGAAACCCTTTTATTCTGCGAAATTTGTAATATCGGACGTTGTTACTACCGAATTCAAGCTGAATAGCGGTCGCATACACTGTGTAAGCTACGACACGCTCATAGTCTGAACCACGCCTTAACATGATAGATTCTAAACAATAACCTTGGCAACCTTTGTCACAAATTACCCAATTTCGTATCTTTCACGAAATATCTTACATATTCATTGCAAGATTAATAATACAATCTATCTCAATACAAACAAATCATTCTAATTATGACAGATAAGAATCTAACATTATGATTAAACTGTTATTGCATCCAAGGGGTTATAAATCATTATAAACACAATTACCTGGGAAAATATGCATTTCGTGTTCACATTATTTGACATTACTTTGTGTTCATCATTACTTGACAATGACGATAATTTATATTCTCGTCACTAATTGTTAAACGACACATTTCCTATTACGTTAATAATATTTATTTGCTGCTACAACAACAAACGTTATATGCTTCTAAAACATCTTTCCCATTTTTTAACAAAGTTTACAGGACATAACTTGCAAAATGTCAACGAAAAACAACAAAGGACCAGTAAGAGTATTTAAATATCTTCAGAAAATTGCTATACATTTGGGTGTATTCCCAAACATAGATTTTAAGACAGGCATCGATCATCCCAGAAAATTCCTCTATGGCATCCTGAACATCATACTAGCTACTTGTTTTTTCTCTTACGCTTTCTACAAAAGATTTGAAATCTTCTATGGAGAAATGGTTAACACTGCATTCTTCGGTTTTGCCTTGACGGATATCATAACTTATATAATGATTAACCAGATTATAATCAAGACATATTTGAGCAGATATGAAATTGCTAAGAATGTTCAAAAGTTTGATGAAATTATGCAAGAACTTGGTACAGTACAATCGAGTACTATCGCTGATCTTACCACTAGATATAATCGACATAATTTTATCGATTTTATCTATATTCATATCGGTACGATTCTGTATTATGCCTTTGACTGCTATCAGTGGAATAACTATATTGGAGTTGATGCTGCTTTGGTGGCTCTAACAAAAGATTTAATGACTTACTATCTTATTATTTTATCAACTCTCATCAGACATTATGTGGGATTAGCCAAGTATCAGATTCAGTTAGTGACTTATGTCCTGCAGAATATGATCCCAGGTAAAGATTCGTCGTATTATATGTTTCTACCTGAGTCAAAATGGGCACAATCACCAGGGTTACAATCAGAATGGACTGTTTCTAAACTTCAAAATATATTCCGAAAGATTTACCATTTAATCGATTCTTTCAAACATGTTTATGGATTGTTTATAGTTTTATTATTTGGAAATATACTACTGAATATTATAATACCGATTAACCTGTTAATGCTTTATGGAAACGGAAGTAGAGAACTTTTGGGTATAAAATTTGATTATGTATTTATATTGACTGCTTTTTTCTGGTTGATTATTCCTGTAGTAAGAGTATAACTTATTTGCAGAGAATTGTTTCATAGTATTTCATTTTAGGGGCATCTTGCGAGTTTGTTAATAGCATGTGAGCAAGCTGTAAAGGAAATACGTCGAATTCCCAAAATTTGCTTCAAATTGTCGCATACAGTTGATACAATAACGGGAGAGGAATTATACGACTTTGCTGCTGAAATCAACGTTTTGAATCCCTGTTTTGACGCTGCTGGTTTCTTTAAAATTGATTTTAGAATTTGTACGTCGATTTTTTCGGTTTTGATTAATTATATTATTGTTTTATTGCAAATTGATAATTTGGTTTGAGTAAAATTGATAGAAATAATGATAATTATGATTTTGACTTAATATACTGATAAAAAAACATAGACATATTTCCTGGATATTCACCTCTATGTGCAGCCCCTCCACGAACCGCTCTGGAGATGCATAAAACTACAAAAAATCTCTATTTCAGGCAGTTCGCTATAGTTAATTAATCATTGCAAATTCATCACATAGGTCCATTTCATCAAAAGCTAAAAATTTTACCGCCCCATATAGTATTGTTTTATTGCAACTCGCTAATTCGATTTAATTAAAACAGAAAATGGATAATAGTAATTATATTTTTCAGTTAAACAGGAATCGTACTAAGTGGCTCAGAAAATGATATACGATAAACATCTTTTCATTATTGCCTCCTATGCGTGTTTGCTTTTAATTTCCTTAATTAGAAATTATTTGTATACTTTTCTAGTATTTCTGCTTTTCTGTACATTTCCACAGTTCAGTACAGTTCATACTTTAAAAATGAACGTGGCAAGTCTAAATTTCCTCCATAATTGTGCCCATCAATTAGGGATTGTCCCATCTCTAAAATCAACAACTCGTTCTAGAAATGACACTGTTCGTGGTTGTATTTTCATTGTCATATTCCTCCTAGCAATATTATACAACATATATGGTAAAATATTTTTCTATGGAAATGCAGTCCAACCTTCTGTTGCATTCACCTACACCTTATCAGAGTTAACAATTGTGGTTTTAAATATCTCAAGCATCTACATGTTTAATCTTAAATACGGTTTCAAACTGAAGATCCTCCTAAAGAATATGGAAAAACTGGAGGTGTTTATGGCAAATCCGGCCGATACCTCCAGAGAAAAACGTAAAATCCTACTAGAAATGTGGATGCTCTTCTTCCTGATATTGGGATTTTGTCTTATGAGCAGTTACGTGTATCTGACTAATCTTGGGTGGAATATTTACAAGTTTTTCGTGTTTCGAGAATTTCAAAACTTTGCCGCACTTATAATCTTTCAATTGCTACTCAGATATGCCCAATTGATTGGGGCCAGAATGAAAGACTTGAATGAACAACTAGGAATCATTGTTCGCCAAAATCATCTTTTTTATGTTACTTCCGAAAAATTTAAGACTCAACAGCAAATGACAAAGAATGTAATAACTATAAAGGCAATTTCGGAAGCTTATACAACTATCACACAGATCGTCGATGATTACAATGAGTTAATGGGACCAATATGTCTGATATTTTGCTTTAATTTGATGCTGGACTTCCTGGTTCCTGTGAATATGGCAGTTCTACTCATTAAAGGAGTGGCAATCAACTCGGGGACACAGTTTGGTATTAGTTTCATCGTACATTGTATTTATTGGACAACATTTCCTTGTGTAAGTTCTATTGATGTATTGGTTACAGATAATTTGATCAAATTGACTAGAAAATAGTAATGCCTCCGACCGTATTTGAAGCGACAACTTACTTGTTCTGTCCGAGCTTCTGTTCCAGCCCACTTGGAACGGCGTGATGGACTTGGCCTCATCTCCCGTTGAAGCACGTTATTTGCTACGCCTGATGGGTCTGGTAGCGCACTATACTAGTAATATTAAGACTGGTTCAAATCCAGTCGGAGCATTATCATTTTCATCTTTGTAATGCTTAATTTGATACTTTTGTAAAAGATGTTCTATTTCAGCAACTTGGATATTATTTAATGAGGGCAAGTGAAAAGGCCGAAAGAGAATTTAAGAAAGTCTCACAATTATGCTATGTATTAATGAAATGTCTCAATGACAGTGAACTGAAAACTAGAAATGAGTTGGAACAGTATGCGTGTCAAGCTTGTCGTATACGTCCAAAGTTTTCTGCAAGTGGACTGTTCGATATTAATTACGGTCTAGCTTTACCTTTCTTTGGTTGTGTATTTACATATATTATTGTATTACTACAGTTTAATAATTATTAAATTATGTTTGTTCAATGTAATTGTGCTGCAAGTTACAACAAATAAAAATGTTGAGGTTGGTGGTCCACACACAATTCTTCGTCTGTGGTGATCGAGTTGATGATGCAGTTTAGTCAGGTGTTACATTCAGTGAACTGAATATGGAACGGAGTGAATGATTGGGCGAAGAACTGAATCTGTACTGATTTTTATACTTGTCCGGAGTAGTCCCTGAAGGGGCAACACGTCGGCGCACAATGGCCAATTTCGGGCAAAAAACGAGACATTAATCAATAACTCGAATTTTAAGCATCCCTTGAAGATTTTCTGTATTCTATCTATTGTAAGTCTATTATTGGAATGTATTTTATTTAATTTTGGTGGTTTCGCCTATTTTTCGTTGGGGATGACCCCTTGATTTTCTGAAAATATACCCTATTTCATAAATTTTTTGGCAGGAGTTTGATTTTAGTCTCAAAGTACTCACAAAAATGCTCTTTCAGATGATACCATACAATTTATTATTTGTTTGGGGGGACCCCTTTATAAGGTGTTACTTTTACATTATCTCTTACGGAGTATAAACATCATCCTGGGAAATTCCAGTTAATAAATTTCAGAGGAGTATGAATTTGAGCTTAAAAAATCCATTAAGATTCGCTCTTTCAGATGATGCTGCGCACATAATTGTTTGTTTGGGGAGAGACCACATATAAGTCGTTATAGGTCATCATCTATGAAGTTTATATGTCCCCCTGAAATATTTCAGCCAGTTATTCATTTAGAGTTTTCATTTCGGTCCCAAATTACTCACAGAAATATGTTCTTTTAAATGATACTACATACTTATTCTATTGAATGGGTGGAGGCCCATTTATGCTATTTTATGCGTCCCCTTGAAATATTCGGTCAGTTTTTCAGTTAGAAGTTTCATTTTGCTCTCAATTTATTCACAGAAATGTTCTTTTAGATTCTACGTATTTAACTACTTTTGAGGGGGGTCCCATTTATTTATGTGGTTGCCTGAGCGAGTTGAGGTGAGTCGATTTAGTTGGTACGACATGAGTGCTGAAGGCATTTGTATACTGAAATTAAAACTGCAATTCTCTCGTTCTAAGTGCAATATAGCAATGGGATATGACAAAAAAAAGGTTGGAAAACACTGACTGGAATATAGGATTCAAAAAACGTTAGAAAATACTGATCTATATAAACAAGAGTAATCGATTACAAAATAAACTATTCAGGCATCAATATTAAATTTACATGACTACATCCTGAGTGCTAATTCATTATGTCTATTTAGATCCCCAGTGGTGGTAGTGCATGTTTTGTAATCGATTTTATAACCATCAATATCTGAGCAAGCATACTCCTAGATATTACTATAATTTCATACTTCGTAACCTTTATAACTAATGCAATAAAATTTGTAAAATGAACGTGGCATCAATCAAACTAATCGAAAGCATCGCTTATGGTCTTGGTTTATTACCATCACGAACAGTTTCCCACCGTATAATGGATTATGGTCGAAGTATGTCCATAATTCTAATCATTTTAAATCTATCAGCCTATGATTATTATGTCAAACTATGGCTTTGTGGACATTTAGGACATCCAACTGTCATGTGGACTTATGCAATGTGTGAAGGCTTTGCAATTATCATTTATATCGTTGGAATTTGTCATGTTAATCTACGCAATGGTCGAAAATTCAACAATTTTCGAGAAACACTCAATGAAATGGAGAAATATATAGTGAATCGTCAATCAATTGGAAAAGAACGTCGCTTTTGGATATTCAAATTCATATTAGCAAATTTCGCAGTATTAGCTTTTGCTACTACAGAGATATGGTTATATTTAACTAGTTTTGGAAGTAGTCCGCATGTACGCAAATGGTTTATCCTGAGAACTTTTCAAAGCTATACTGTTTTTATTCAGTGTTTCTTGATTACTGAATATGTTGTTCTGATTGGAAGGAGAATGATGGACTTAAACCACTTTCTTAAAAAAACTGTAGGGCATTCGCTGAATGTAACCCATGTGGATTTAAAACTTGAAAGTTTGGAATCATGCGGAGTTGATAATATTTCAGTTAAAGAGTTGTCTTTAGCATATACAAAAATCGCCGGATTAATGGAGTCTTTCAGTAAGATTTTTGGTCCGTTGTATATTTTACTTTGTATGAATTTGATTGTGAACATTCTGGTGCCGATGAACATTGTAATTTTATATACACGAGGCATACCTGTGCATAATGAATATGAGTTTGGGATTGAAGTTTTGGTGTTTTGTGTGTTTTGGCTGCTATTTCCATGTGTAAGTATGAACTATCTACTTAGACAGATAGATACCTTTATTGGCATTCTCTTCCCCATATTTTCATACATCCCCATCATACAATATCATTTCTTACTTAATTAACATTAACACCCTTAATAAATATAACATAAAACAATTACAAACAAAATAACTAATAAAAATACAAACGTGGTATTTCATCCCACCTTCCCTATTTGGTCATCCCTCTCCTCCGTTTCCATTTCTCCTTCACAATTTGTCTCAGTATTGTGACACTCTCCTCTCCCTCTCCCAACCACTCCCTTACCTTCCCACTCTTACATCCCAAACCCCTCAGCCCTTCGCAGACACAAAGGTGCTTCCAGGTTCCACCCTACCACGACGTAATACACATTTCATATATTCGTTCCCCATCCACACCTTTCTTCCTTGTTCTTCACTCCCACACCTTGCCCTGGCCATAACCCGTTTGTCGTCGGCGCTCATTCTTTGCTTAGTGATATATTTTGGCATCTGCCCGATGACCTGTATTAGCCTGTAGACGGGGTTATACTATCCATTTTTTATTTGGAAAAGAATAATGAAATAGAACGCATAATTTTGTAGGGTGGCAATTGTAGGGATTTCGCGAGGATTTCAGGAGCATTTTAACAATTCATCAACGGGTATGTTTAGCAGTAGATTACATAGATACATGCAATTTTAGTTTCTTACTATTATTATTACTCGTGATTCGGTCATTAATTAAGCAATGTAAAAGAACTTGTACTTTCAGTCATCAATTAAGCTGCGTTGTTGAACGTTATAACTAATTCATTGTAAAGTATAGTAAAGTATCAATATTTTAAACTATGACCCATAAAATTATATGCCAAAGATAATAAAAAACATTTCAACCGAGCAGATTCTTTTATTGCGAAGAACTTGATTATCAATTAAAACCCAATTTTAATCAATAATAAGAATACTTATCCTGCCCACCTGGGCAGCATAGTTGGTAGTGCTTCGATATACCACGTAGGCGGACGGGGTTCGAGTCCCCGGGGTGGGCACCCCACTAGTGTGAATTTATTATTACAAATTTACACTAAAAATCACTCATTTAATTAATTCACATTAAAAATCCACACCGATAAAGTCACAACAATCGCAATGCGCCGCAACCCACAACACACAAAGAAGAATCCGCCGACAACATAAAAATTCACTTCTCTCACACACATCAAGACACCACATCAACATCACAACAATAACAACAACGTAACAAAAACCAATAACAAAAATCACATATCATGCAATATATACAAAAACACAATAAAAAAAACATATGTATCCAGGCTGAAGGACCAGTGAAGGTCGATGGCCAGGTCTGCGGACCGAATACATTAAATAAAATAAAATACTTATCCTGTGAATTTGAGCATATTAAGAATCGCACAATATAGAGTGGTTATTAATTTTTATTTTAAGTTTTATTTCATAAAATTTGGAACAATAGATCGTAACTTAAATTTGTACATTTCTTCTAAAAGATATTTTTGATGTGTCACCATTTAAGTGATATTATCATATCATCTCTAAAGTTCTTCTAACTAATACAAACTCAAACAGTTAATCAAAAAAGTTACATCGTTAAAGTAACTTTATTTTTTTTTTGTAGACATGTGGAATGAGAATGCTGGGTTCATGTGGAAAAACAGAATCTGAAGTCAATAAAGTTCGTCTATTATGTTATTCCTTAATTCAAAATATACCGGCGGGCAAGTTAAAACTTCAAGAAGAATTAGAACGTTATGCGAATCAAGCTCTCTGTTTAAAACCTACATTTTCAGCCGGTGGTTTTTTCGATATTAATTACAGACTTATTCTGCCAGTTTTTGGATCAGCGGCAACGTATATTATCGTTTTGTTACAATTCCACACCTTAGGAGTGTAAAATCGCTCAGAATATTAACTTATCAACCCTCATAATATGCATTATAACAGATATAGTCTGGTAATTTGGAATAAAATATGTTAGTAATAAATTATTCATATATAATATCATTTTTATGTCAATACATTACCGAAAATTTATGACTCAACAACATTCACATTTTCCAGAATACTAGCCAAACCTATAAGGCAAACCTATAAACCTCATTGAGTTCGTAAACAACTTGATATAGTTTCGAAGTACGTTACTAACGCGAAATGCGTTTTTACGTGCGTAAAATTGATTTAACAATAAAACGACATTAAACCAAATAATATCAAATTAAATAGAAACTTTAACAACCATTAATTATAGTAACAACTCCTAAACCAAGTGTAATAAACCATGTTGTGCACAAACACGCGAACGTTACAAGAAAAATAAAACACTTGTTTACAAACTCGGACAAAATGTACGATAAATATTCCAAAAGCTGAAAATAGGCAATCATGTCGTCAATACTCAAAGTGAATTATTCATTATTGTCTTTCCTAAAACATCCGTAATTTTTTCCAACCTAGGGCGATTACGGCCACACACTGTTGAAATTTTAATTAGGGAGTTTTCCAATAAGCAACCATTTTCTTCATGCACTTTCATTACCCTTCATGTTTATACACTGACGTACAAAAGAATTGCTAGATCGTATAAATATAAACAAACATGTAACGTAATAACTTATCAAACATTTTCGTATCTAATACGATAATCAGCTATGCATAAGGTCGAGTTCGCAGTTGCAGAAATAAAACGGAAATAAAACATAAAACGGGTGAAGGTGAAATTCCACACACACATCGCGTTGAGTCTTCGTTAATTGCACACCTTTAAAAGGTTAATAGTTTACAATATAGGTTAAGGTTCAACAGGTAAGTAAACTTCTTCGGTATGTCTTTAAGCATTAATCGATAGACGTAACTTGTAGGTCATGATATAATGTGTGCTGATTATACGCACAATTCTAGTGGCTCGCCCACGCAGGGTCAGTACAGAAGCCAGGAAGACGCCTGTCATCAGGCCGGCAATCAGTCTGCTTCCCGATCTTTCACGCCGACAAAAAGCTGCAATTCTCTGAACATGTCTCACGTCACATCCGTCAAAGCTAGGCACAATCAGGATTTGTGCTATTACAAATTTCTGCACTTCCTTGGAAAAATCCTGGGCATTTTACCAAACTTTAACCTCGAGCGGATTGACCAATATGTTACCAACAACTGCTACGCTACGATAGTTCTTACAGCTCTGTGTGGCATCTACGTCTTCACAACCTATGGCAAAGTACAAAATATGAAGAGTTTCTTCGCTCCAAGCGTATTTATAACCGAAATAACTTCAGATGCTGTTGTTATAACGACGAATATTGTCACGATTGTACGGATTAATATGTTGAAAGGCCGAACAATGTGTAAAATGCTTGATAATTTAGTTCAAATTGATGCAAAGCTGCGACATATTAGTGAAGAGCATGTTATCTATCCCCTAAAGAAGTTTGTCGGAGAATTAACGTTTATATTGGCCTTCTTCGTAGTGTACCTGGTCTACAACATTTATATTTGGATGGTTACAGTGGGATGGGAAATTTTTCGATTTTTCTCAATGCGAGATCTTCAGAGTTTTCAGGTTCTCGTCGCGGCTGTTTTATTGAGTGCTTATGCAACGGCAATTCGTAATCGAGTGCATATTATGAATAATATCCTGGCGACTATGAATCCGAATTCGAGTAGCGAGTTGGCGTTATTCGTACGTAGTTCAGCTGCTTCGAAAATTGCTTCAGAAACGGAAGTTGCCAAAATGATACGAAATCTACGCGTTGTTTTTATGCATTTAATACAGACTTTGGACGATTATAACAATGTCTTTGGATGGGTGCATTTGGTGCTTTATGTTAATATTGTCATCACATTATTGAATCCTATTAATTTAGCGTTGGTTTACGGTGTTGGAGATCGAGTGTTTCCTGGTGGTGATTTCGATTTTCGTTTGGTACTGTTGTGTATTATATGGGCTGCTTTACCTGGGGTAATTATTAAAATTCTCTAAAATAATTAATAAATACTTGAAATGTAATTAACAAACCCATTTAAACTGACTGCAATTATCTATAGATAACCTACAAGTTTCGAGCGCATAATATAATAACTTTCAATAAAGAGTATTTGATAATGAAATACATTTCAACTATAATCATTAATTAAGAATAGTTACACTCAGACTTTGACCACTTTAAAAATGATACAGTAAGGAACGATTAATTCTCTTTATTTTAAGATGAATTTGATAAAATTTTATGCCGTATATTATATGTTACAGTTACGATATTATGATATTATAAAAAAAACAATTTTTAGGGGTGTATTATTTGATGAGATTAAGAGAAGTTTGAGATTTTAACTTGGAACACCTGACCATTTGAAATAAAAATAAATTATTCCCTCAGTCATTAATTAAGCATTGTTATCTGATGTTTTTCATAATTCTAAGTAATACATATTAAAGGACAGTTAATAATCTTTATTTCAATATAAAATTCATAAAATTCCATGCCATAGATCAGTATTTAGAGAGTGCTTTAACCGCGAAGATTTTCTTGTTAATTATTTGATAACCACCGAATTTCCATTTTCAGCTCTCCCAAGATCCCTCTTAAGCTCGACTATAAATAGATTTAACTATATCTTAACTAGAATAACAAAATAATCGTATTATGGTAATTTCAGCTCATAGCAACATGGATATTTTCAGCATGCGATCAATGCATCTCTGATATTAAGAAGATTCCAAATATTTGCAACTGTTTAGTACAAGAGTACCCTAAGGAAAACGAAGCCACTGAGCAATTGGAAAAATTGGCCCAGCAAGTTGTCAATAGTTGCCCGGAATTCACAGCAGCTGGTTTTTTCACAGTCAATTACAACATTTATTTCTCATTAATAGGATCGATAACAACATACCTAATTGTACTTATACAATTTCGATAATTTAACAGCTAAAATTAAAAAAAAATGTAAGCTTGAAGTTTGACTGGCTAGAAAAAAGAATGATCAATGTGCTAAATGTGTGATATGTGTAATAAAATTGTAATAATTGTGTTTTAAATACTTACATACAATTTTTAAGCATCGAAAATATCGATATTGTATATATGAGATATATGATATGAGATATGAGAGACATAAGTCTATGAAACTAGTCTTCATTTAATATATCTAAAGAAAGTAGTCGATTTCAAGTTGTCCGATAAAAATCAGCGATTATTTCAACTTATCCTTAAAACAACTAATTAAAAACCAGACACGCCAACCTCTACTATATATTAATCCATTATCTACCTTTATTTTGTTTGAGTTTACATCGAGTTGTTGCCGAGTAAACATAATGTCTCAACCTAGAAAAGACGAATCCTATCAAGATCTGTACTACTACAAGCCTTTACATATCCTGGCGAAAACATTTGGAATTTTACCATTTTTTGATATCCACAATCTCGAAAAAGCACCAAAATGGCCACCATTTAATGGTTTCTTGGCTATTATTGCCTATTCCTCTATATTCATCTATAGTACTATTGGAAAATGGACTGTTATGTGGTTTATATTCCCAGCAACCATCTTTATGACCGATTACGGTGGAGATCTAGCCATGCTTTCAATAAATCTCACAGGAATCATAAGAATATGTTTGATTAAATCAAATCAAATCAAAACGTTCCTGAATAACATGAAGATGATCGATCTTGAATTACGCAGCTTTGGAACGTCTGTTAAATATCCCCGGACAATATTCCTTCTTGAGTTTATATTCACTAATATACTCTTCTTTGTATATTATGCTTATGATGCGTACACATGGATAGATTCTGTTACTTTTAACATTTATAAAATGTTTGTTTTTCGTGATATGCAATGTTTTCACATGGTGGTATTATCAATGATTATAAGGAATTATTCGTTGGCAATTCGAAATCGTATGAGAAATTTGAATGAAATTTTATTGAAGATGCGACCTCTTATTGACGAACAAGAACCGGATAAGGGTCAGAGAGGCCAATCTCTGATTAAAACCAAAATAAATCGAGCTAATATAATTACAATGATGGCCGAAAGTGGTCAGAAGAAGTCAAATAACTCCCAAAGAGTTAAGAAGGTGTATAATGATGTTTTGAGAATGCGACGAATCTATGCGAGGATTTGCACTTCTATGGCAATCTTTAATGATATATTCGGCTGGATATATTTGGTATCATATATGGCCATAGTTGTATATCTATTAACTTCTACTAATATAGCCTTGGTGTATGGTGTTGGGAATAAGATTATGGATACTTCGGAGTTTGGTTGGCCATTGATAATTTTATGTGTTTTATGGGGTGCACTGCCACTGGTAAGCTAATCTTATTTTATGGTTCTTCTCTTGTACTATTCTCCTAACCAAAGCCATCTTCTCCCCTCTCACACTCAGCCACTTTTGCATACTCCTTTCAACCTCACAATCAATACCTTGGGCTAATTCTTCCTTCAATCCCATACATTCACTTGTCATGTGCTCCTACGTATCCACTTCTATCTCACACATCATACATCTCATATACTCTACACCCATCCATATCTTTCGCCCCCGTTGCTCCGTTCCACATCTCTCCCTTGCCATCAACCGTTTCCCATCTAATTGTAAGCTGAACTTACTGTCCACATAGGCAGGTACTCTACCTTATTTTGTTTTACCGAGTCTGATATTCCACCTTTTCACCCCTTCTTCTTACATGTTCTTCCTAGGCTCCTTCTTCCATTAACTGTCCCACTACTGTTTCAGATAGCCCAACCTCCCAGTAAGCCAACTTTCTTTGGTGCTTCCACGCACTTCCCCCTTCTCACACACCTTTCCCATACACACTTTACCATACGCTCATCTCCCATCCGATTCAAAGTTTCCTCATACCTCGTATTTGTTACTAAACAGTTAAATTATAATAAATTAAAATTTCAATCTTAATCATTAATTAAGTAGATTTATTCTTCGATTTTGAGCATTATAAGAATTGTAGAGTAAAGCTTAGTTAATTCTCGTCATTTTAAGATATATCTGATGAAATTAGAATTAGGAGGTCGTAACTTATATTTTTCCTAGAAGATTTTTACTGTCTATTACTTGTGTCGCGAACCAACGTTGACGGCCCTGGTTGATGCCGCGGTGAACGCGCCGGGTCCAATCGTCGGTATTAACCACGACTTAATTAAAAGGGGACGTTTCTGAGTGGCAGCCC
>JAODAC010025327.1:0-16913 GCA_027575185.1 Mimaenictus wilsoni
AACTTCCTATAAAATAAATGCATTTCCAATATTAATTAAAAAGATAAAATATATATAATTGGAAACCGGTACTTGCCAATTAGTAAATATTAGTTAAAATAATTTAGAAATCGGAGGTGAATTTTATTCCATCCATGTTTATTCGGTCAAATCATACCAGAAGGTGAAAATCGATTTTACGACATATCACGAATGATATTTCCATGTAATTGCATCGCAAGTGCATGACATGCGTGCGGCCTTCCGTCATGTAAAACATGCATTACCCACCGTACAATATACCCTCTTAAATTGTCGTGCAATTGATGAAATAAACATAAATCAAAGTTAATTACACTACATTATAACCGAATCCATATTTTTTTCATTTTGTATTAAAAAATGGTATATAATTAAAACTGGGAATATACCATCCTAGCTCCTAAAATGTTTAATAACCAAATGAAGTCATTTAGTTAAATTGTAGCACGAAAAAATACAAAATGCGAGGAAAAATTGTAGCGGTTCACTCCCAAAAACTTGAGGAAAAATGTATAAATTGCGCATGTTTTGTGATCTCTCCAACAAACACAACTCACTCGCGCATAATTTTGTCTGTTCCTCTCGCCCGCCAACAAACCTCCCGCCCCCAACAGTGAAAGCAGAGTGCTCGTATTGTACGGCTGCATCCGTGCCGCCGCGCCTTTAGTTCCTGCTGCCGCCGCTGCGGTTGTTTGTTTTTTTATTGTTCTACAAGTGCACACGATTCGTGGGTGTTGGTGGCGGCAGCTAGGCGCTCGTAAAACTCCTCGGCGAATATTAATTTCGAATTTAATGCCTTCGTTTTAATTCGCATCGAAATTAGCGTGTGAAATATGAAGACTATTAAACGCGTTCGGCTCGAAAAGTGCACTGGCCGTCTCGGCGCCATACGAATGCGTGCGCAATTTCGCTCCTTCGCGCTCCACCTCTGCCGCCTCCACCACCGCCGCCGGCTGAATTATTGCCTCACGATTTGCATTTAAGACTTAATTAGATCTGATTTTTCACGGTTGTTATTGAAATATGCATTGCGAAGCGTGACATGGCCACCTGTGTTTGCTCCGGCTGATGCAAATTTTCTTTAAAGTGTTGAAAATTGGAAATTTGCCTAAATATAGGACCTGTAGGAGAGTAATTTTAAACCTAAATGCAATTCAAATAACGTACATATTTTAGTATCGCTATGGTACTTTAATTTATACGCTTAATATTAAAATGTTTTAAGTAGTTCGAAACAGTCTGGCTTCCTCGCATAGAAGACTGTGAAAGAGAAAATTTAGGAAATTAGAAATAGTGAATCCTTTAGCTTACAACTATGAGCGAGAGTCATATCCAGCAGTGCCTTAATAAGCGCTACAAGGGTAAACGCATCTATATCATGAGAGACTGTGAAGCGACACTAACGGCTCTTCTTGATGAGCAGTGTAAGTCGAGGGTAACTTGGAACTGCAAAAATGTTCTCAAAAAATTGGGGCGAGGCAATAAACTCACAATACGGTGGGTGCCTGCGCACCAAGGTATTGAAGGCAATTCTAAGGCGGATATGCTAGCCAAGAAGGTAGCGGACACCACCATTCATGGCCCTGAACCAACCTGTGAATTATCAAGGTCCACAGTAAAGGAATGGGTCAAGAATTGGCATCGTGCTAGTCACAAGACCGCCTGAAGAGACAAAGAAGGTCCTAGGCAGGCGAAGAGACTACTAGATGTATCACACAAAAGAGCCCAAGAAATTATAAAGCTAAAAAAAGCGATATTAGGCTACTTGTTAGCCTACTGACACTTTCACGTGCGCATCCCTTGCACCGCAAAGACTTTCTTTGCTAGGCAGCGAGCAGTCAAATCTTGCTGAATTTAAAGGGAAGTCAGTCAAGGAGATTATTTCCCTTTTCTAAGGTTATCTCCGTTATTGGACCTTAGTATTGATCCATGCACAATAGATCAAAGCTAGTTGCAGTGCTAGTGGCGTTGACCGCCCAGGATTAATGAAAGAAAGAGAGTCATATCGCGATAAATTTCAAATTTTGAGAGGCGGCTTTTCCGCACTCTGGGGCATGCGTAAAAGCTGTTTTCAATGAAAAGCATTAAAGCACGTACTTCTGTTTTAGTCGTCATGGCCCCTTGTTATTAAAATTTACACATGTAGATGACGTTAGAGCAAATCTTTTCTAAAACATCTAAGAAACACCGATGGATACACTTGTGTAAACGTATACTGTTGCACTTGCTGTCATAGTGTAACAGTAGACTGCCCAAAATTGCCGTTCCTACACTCGTGTCGTTATATACTTATATGCTGCATAATTTATAACAACCTATAAATATTTATTTTCAAGTTTTCATGAGCTTTTTAGATCGGAAAACGAAGAAAATGTTTTGGTTTCAAAAATGACCTGTAACTTTTCATTTGAGATTTCTACACATGCGAATCAAACAACTTATAACAAAACATTAATTTTTTTTTCAATTGATATATAAATCTATTTATTGAATTATTTAGAAATAGTAAATATGAGATTACAAATGTTACAGTTTTCTACTACAAAAACAAAGTTAAAATTTTATGAGATGTCTTAGTTAAATGCTCATAACTTTTCTCCAAATTAATAAAATATTTTGTAATTTTCATTGTATGAAAGAATATTAAATTTTCTTTCCGTTGGTGTATTGAAATATTTATTCATAGTTTTCTAAATAGGAACTATAAGGCCTTAAATTTAGTACTTCTTATTCAATAAAATAAGTTGTGTTTTTTTGATGCATTTTAGTTAATTGCTCATAATTTTTCTATGGATTAACAAAATTCTATGAAATTCACACGGAATGAAAACATATTTAATGTACGTTCGTACGATACACAGATATATTTACCAACTAATATACTAATATACTAATATACATAAGAAATATGAGCTCCTAAATTTAGTAGTTTTGACAAACAGCAATATTTCAGGAAGTGTCAATGTTTGAATTTATTATTAGTAATTTCTCTACCGATTATCAAAAACTCATGAAATCACCCTTAATATAAATTAAAATAGGTGTGTTCACTATTGCTGTTGATGCACTTACTACAAGCGGCACTCTTTGCGTTCGTGTCTCTAACAGCAGCGTGTGCAAAGTCGTCATTTCTTCACTCGTATCGTTATAGAATATTTATTAATTATGTCAGAATCATCGTATGAAAATACTCATCATAGCCTATAACTATTCGTATTAGGGATATTTACATAATCAAGAAGAAAGCAGGGAAAATGTTTTGGTTTCAAAAATGACTTGTAACTTCACATTGGTAATTTCAGCACAGGTGAATTTTTCAATTTATGAAAGAATATTAAATTTGTTTTAGATGGTATATAAATATTTTTATTAAGTTATTTAGGAATAGTGAGTTTAAGCTTATAAAATTAGTAGTTTTCTACAATAAAAACCAAGTTAAGAACTTCGCGAATGTTTTAGTTAAACGCTCGTAACTTTATTGTAAATTAACAAAAAATTATGAAATTTTCACGAGATATAACATCATTAAATGTCCATTATAATGTTTTTTTTTTGATAGATTTATTTTTATTTTTCTAGATAAAAACTATAAGACTCTAAATTTAGTAGTCCTTTTTCAATAGAAATGTTGTACATTTTTAGGTAGCTTTAGTTAATTGCTCGTCATTTTCCTATGGATAAATAAAAATTAATGAAATTAACTCTAGATGTAAGTTTGTTTAATATACGTTCAAATGATATTTCGATACATTTACAAAACCTCAATATAAGTAGGAAATAAGAGCCCCTAAAGTTAGAAGTTTTTTCAAACAGAAATATTTGAAGAATTTGTCGATGTTTTTGTTAATTCTTCATAATTCTTCTATGTATTATTAAAATCTCATGAAATCTCACATTTTACGCTTGTGCCTTTATCAGCAGCATGTCCAAAACCCCGTTTCCAAACTAAACAATTTAAAATTGAAAAAAAAAATCATGAGCAGTATTTCATTACGCAAAACTCAGAAACGTTTTGCTGTCCGAACGATTAAAAAGTTAATAAACCTCCAACAAAAAAGTTTTGACTTTTTTCGAGCGAATTTGCGCGAAACGTAACAAACATGTCAGGCGTACAGGTTTATATGGGCTGTGAGCGTCCCCTTTGCGAGTGTTTCCAGCACTGCAGGAAAGCCTGTACTTGTAGCCGAAACATGAAGTTAATATAGCGTCCTGGACGAATGTGATGAAGACGGCTTTAGATGTATATTACCAACACCCGTCCCCGCTGTCCCTTACACGTCCTGGCACAGGCCTAAAATACCCTGGCATGTGTGTGCTCAGTGTCGAAATCGTCCCTTTCTCATAACACGCGCATATAACAACACGCCATGCAACAGCATATACTCGACTCTCAACTTTGAAGCCTATCATCATCGAACTGCTCAATGACGTATCCAACAACCCTCTTGTTTCACGCGTCGCGTGTCGAAGTTTAAATGTTTCCCATTGTGACTTGGATGCAACTGTCTAAACAACTTGAAGTTTGTTCTGGATAGTTCGTTGCCTATCTCATACTACCGATAGTATTAGCACCGATATTAATAGAAATCTGTGTTATCAGAACAATGCTTCGTCGCATAAGGATTATTTAAAGGAAATCTCTGGTTCTTGATTCGAAAAAGACAATAAGACAATAAGCTGAAGAACCATTAAAGCGTTATTTATTGTGCGATGTTTGTCATAAATGTATCCCTTGGCAGGCTTTAACTTGCTTTCCTCGGTTTTCCTCGCTCTTCTCGAAGATGGCGGCGCGTTATTAAAAATCCTAAGTGGCGTGACCTGGAGATATAACCACGGGAAAGGAAAATTTGTTTTCTAATTCAACTGGCAGCACTCCAGGCGCTCGGCACGGCGGTAGATATGGGAAACAAATAAAGCACGACACGCGCATGGCAAATCGCGAGATTTTCGCAAAGAAAAATGCAATAAGATGCAATCACATTCAATCTGGACGAAATAAATTTCCTTCTGATTGCGGTTACGACGAGCCTTGACGCGATCGCATCGTAAACGTTTGAGTTGCGCGAATTAATTATAAAGTTTCTGGATGACTTTCAAGATTTTTTTGCCTCGAACAGTACGAGGCACTCGCAGTCGAATGGAATTCACGTTTTCGGTATTACCGTCTGATGGAGAGTGCACGGGCACATTCACCGGATTTTACGACTTTTGCAGCTTATTGCGGGACGTGGCGGCGTGGATATTACCTATTTGCTATTTTCACAGTCGGTTTAAATCTACAAATGTCAAATTCAATTGCGAACGCATCAAATATCGCCCGTCATCAGCAACTCTGAAAGCCGTGTGTAACCTAGAAGGGTCTTCAAACGCATACAAGTGTGAGAGCTGCATTGACGACCATATGCCCGTGAAAATATTATTAAATTTTAATTTATTTCAGGCTAAATCAGAAAAATTATACGTAATTATGTTAAATTAGGAATAAGATGATAAAAAATCACAATCACAAAATAATTCGATAGTTAGTTAGCTTACGATGGAATTATGATATCAAATTGAGATTAAGGTGATTAGATTAAGAAACTCTTCTTCTATGATGTTTATCAATATAAAAATATATAATATTTTAGAAATGTCAGAAATTTTCAAATTTGTAGGATTTAATTTACATGTCGCTATTAGAGAATCAGCAACTTTTCATAGTTTTCGATTGAAGAATATCTGGTAATGAAATTATGATATCAATTTGGGATTAACGTAATTAGATTAAACAACTCTTCTTCTATAGTTTGAAGTTATATATAAATGAACATAGGACATTTATAAATGCCCGAAATTTTCAAAATCGTTGGATGTAATTTGAGTGGTCGTGTAATATCGAGCAACATTTCACTATGTTTTATCGTCTGTAATCTTGTGACAGAATTGCCAAATAAATTTAAAATTATGATCATTAGTTTAAGCAACTTTTCTTCTATAATACCTGTAAATATAAAGTTGTGCCGACATTTACAAATGCCAGAAATTTTCAATTTGTTGGGGGTAATTTACATGATTGTGTATGATTGTGCGCCAGCAACTTGTCATAAATTTTCGCTTGTTGGTTATCCAGCGAAGTAATCTAGATATCAATTTGAGGCTAACGACATTAGATTAAGCAACTCTTCTTCTATAATTCATGTAAACATCAAAATGCCGACATTTACATTTGCCCGAAATTTTCAAATATCTTTGACGTAATTTACGTGGTTGTGCAATAGCCAAACATTAACTTTTCACACTTTTTGATTGTGGGTTATCCAGCAACATAAATTTGATATCAACTTGGAATTAACGTCATTATGTTAACAAACTCTTTTTTATAATACATGCTAATATAAGAATGTGTCGACATTCACAAATGTCCAAAATTTTCAAATTTGTTGGACATAAAATATATGGTTGTTGAGAACGACGAGGCAAGTTTGAGCCCTTTTTATATTTATCGCCAATTTATCAATATTTAGTCTGGCGTGAAGGAAATTTTGAGCTGTTTAGTCTGCACCACATGTTTTTCACGTTTTTTGTAAGCCCTGAGTCGTCAAGTGGTTAATAAAGAGAGAATAGAGGTACAAGACGCTCTTGGAGTAGGTTTAAGTGGTTGCTCGAAGCGTTTGGCGCCTTAAGCGTCTGGAAAACATCCTATCACGGCCAAGCGTAACGGCACATGCGTACCCAGCTGCATATGTGTAGCTACGAGCAGCGAGGCACCCTGTGGGCAGGAGAGAGTGAGACAGGCAAGACGCGCCTCGAGGTATAATTGTGAGCAATGTGCCCGGCTTGGTATGCCGCTGTTAGAGGATGTTATCGGCCTTCTCCCGCTCAAAGTCGTGGGCGAAGGTGAAATCAAGATAAACTTTCGTTTTAAGAATTATATTTAATAGAGTTTAGTCACATTTTTACTCCCGAAACATCTACTTCTCTCTTTAACATCTACAACAATTTGCATCGGACGGGTAGTCTACGAATCCTGCTAAAATAAGAGATTCGTGTTAATTCGCGGGTTGATGTTGCTGTTCGCAACATGGTGGTGTAATAGCGAAACAGCAATTTTTCACAAATTTCGATTGTGGGTTATCTTGCATCTTAATCGAGATATGTATTTAGAATTAAAGACACTGGATTAAGCAACTCTTCTTCTATAACATATGTATATGGTAAAATGTGGTGGCGTTTACAAATGCCCGAAATAATAAAATGTGTTGGTCGTAATTTACGTGGAGGTGTAATAGTGAAACAGCAACTATTTTCAATTTTCCATTGTGGGTAATCCTGCAACGTAATCCAGATATCAATTTGGGATTAACGTCATTGGATTAAGCTACTCTTCTTCGATGATACATGTAACTATAAAAATCTGCCGATATTTACAAATGCCCGGATTATGGTCAGGGCAAGATGTGAGAGTGAGGAACAAGGAGGAAAGGTGTGGATACCTGGGAGCATCTGTGTGTCTGCGAAGGGGTGAATGGTTTGGGATGTAAGAACGGGAAGGTAAGGGATTGGTTGGAAGAGGGAGGGGAGAGTGTCACAATACTGAGGCGAATTGTAAAGGAGAAATGGTAACGGGGGAGAGGGATGACCAAATAGGGAGTGTGGGATGAAATACCACGGATGGCGAAGCACATGTAGAGTTTCCGAAAAGCAGAGTGTTTTTAAAAATCATGATAGTTGCACATGTACTCTATTTACTTTATTTTGTCTTTTTATTATGGATTAATTTGTTTTATTTATTTATTTCATGAAGTCTATTGGAGATAAAATGTAAAATGGTGTAAGAGATTAATGCCAATAAAGGTCCAACTGCTACAAATGCCCGAAATTTTCAAATTTGTTGGATGTAATTTACGTGGTGGTAGAAAGGCGAATAAGCAATTTTTAATTATTAGTTATCTATCTAAATTATGTTGATATTAATTTGGGATTATCTTCATTAGATTAAGCTATTCTTCTTCTATAAGAATTCTATATATTACAATGTGCCGATATTTAGTAATGCTCGAAATATTCAAATGTATTGGCCGTGGTGTTCATGGCAACACTGTCAGAAACCCAGTAATTTTCGCAGTATTCAATTGTGAGATTCACGGCATTAGATTAAGCACACATTCTTCTATTTTACTTTCGCCGCGAAGACTCCTAATAGGCCATCCATACTATGAGTTTGTAGTATAAAATATCCTTGAAAACCGAGTGAACACTATTGGTCTGTGTTAACTCGGTTCAAAAAAAAATCATATCATTCAAAGGCAGTCTTTTCTAAAATTAATAAAAGACAACTACATTAGTAAGCTAGAGACATTACATTGTCATTGCACCCAGTTCCAAAAGAGGTTGACACGAACTCATTTGTCGTTTTCCCTTCCGACATGTCCCGCGGTTTGCGAAAGGAGAAGATCCCATAAAAAGAAAGTGCGGCGACTGGATACTAAAAGAACCCGGCAACCCGCAACGACAGAGCATCAAACAGGTGTCATAAAGCAAATACGTGCCGTCTTGACTCGTTTTAACGTCTCCCGGCTCGTTCAGCCAACCTGCCCGTATCTCTCCCTCCACATACCGCACAGACATGCAGTTCCTGGGACCGTTATGCACACTGGTAATTTCTATAGTCATCCGGCCGCTCGTTGCGCAAAGAACAAACGACGTGTTTGTCCTCGTAGCGCATCATCCCCCCCGTCCAGTACGTTGTCCGAAGCGATTTGCCCAGAGTTCGTTTTGCAGGAAATTCACCTTTCTCTGGACGGTGATATGTTGGCTGGAAATCGGGTGGGACGCTTATAAATAAATCACGGTCATCCCCTCGCCCCCATCCACCAGCCGAACAGCAATGCCATCAACTCGGTTGTTGTCCAACGGCAAATGTGAAACAGAAAAACTGGCAGAGCACATCCCCATCGATAATACATTATATCATTGACCTCTTGTCCGCTGTAATAGTGTTATCACAATGTTGAGTTAAATATTCATTGCAAAATTTGCAGCAGAATCGATACAATGTATTTCGGCTTATTGCCTCCTCGCCTTCGTGATTCATAAACACTTGGGGGTTTAAGCTGCAGTATCCTACCAATTTTTTTGCTGTATATTTTAGGCTTCGGTAATATGTGGATGATGCTCGTGCGTGGGGATCATTTTTATTACCTTATTACTTTGGAATGTGCTCAAGGGAATGCGATCGGAGTAAAGCGTTATATTTCAAGCTATTTGCAGCTATTCAAACTTTTATCAGTTCCATTTTGCTCCAAAAATAATAGGGTTTTAATTATTCTAATTTATATACCGGTCATAGATATTTAAAAATGGTTGTTGGTGATAGAAATCGTAAAATTATTCGTTTAGAATTTACTTACTGTTTGATTCTTCTTCTTCTTCTTCTTCTTGCTGATTTATGGATCTTGGCAACAAGGCCCTCTGAAACAGAATTAACCCCACATAAAAGTAGCATGTTATGTATCAACTTAAACTGATGACATTACTGACAGCAAAACGACAAAAGTGTGAGTGAACATTCAAATAATAACATGACATTAAATTTTAAAATATGATTTATTTGAAAACATTGAAATAGAGATTCGAAAATTAGAGGAGTAGCAGAAGTTAGCACAAAATTTAAATTTTACTATTTGATTGAATATTGTTTATACATATGACATTTTCATCTTCTCAGGTAGGGAGTTTTATTCTTGGATTTGCAGATTCTATTCGTATGTTCACTTTTCTTATTTCTCTGGTAATCTTGTTAGCTTTTCTTGGTTTTCATTCCCTATAATTCTTCTTCACCATCTCCTCCAATGCTCGTGAAGGTGAATTAAACGATGTTTAAATCGCGGACGAAATACCACTATGTCGCACCATTTGCGTGTTTAAACGTCAATCAGTCGATTTATATTCTGTTAGACTGCTTAGTAACAACTACTCGTTATCTGACGTGAGGATTTCAGAAGGTACAAAGTAAAACAGCGCACAATAAAAAAAAGACTCAATTTAATTTTTGTGCGGCCTCGGTGTTTTTTACATTTAGGCCGTACCCTTGGCACTCCAACATATTTCTGAGGGGCCTTCGAGGGTCATCTGTAATAGCTGTGGGAGAGTGCCATCTTCACCCCATGTAACGGTTGTTTCCTACATTTACAACGTTTGCACAATGTGATCTACCATCACTTTCTTATGGAGTTTCCATACTAGTACAGTACAATATATATAAAGTAGACATAACAATTGCACTTTGCCCTGTCAGCGGCCTTCTTGCTTGACCGAAAATCGCCGGTATATTGTCTCATGTCGAGGAAATTTTAGGCATTGTGGATGTCACGTTGTGCGCCGTCGTTCGACTTGGTGTCTAGAAGCGAAACTCATCTCACCACATTCACCTCTTAGTTTCTGAGTTATATGTCCGCTCTTGCCATTTTCGTGAATATATATGATCAAATATATGTGATTAAATGTGATTACGTCATCAAATAAGATAATAATAGAATAAGAGTTTTTAACCCTATTGAAGATTTTCATGTAACTAAATGTTTGCAGGATGTTTTGAGTCCCTATTATAAATATAACATGTCGAAATCAGTGTCCCTGCAATTTCTGACAAATAACTCAATTTACCCGTAATAGAGATTGAAATAAGATCATAAACAGAAAACATCATTTAGCCATGAGTGAAAGATGTAATCAATGAGTAATGGGACGTCTCCCAAAATGTCTCATGGTTTGTTTATGAGTACCTATTGTATCCCAAACAGTCTGGCAGACATGTCAAGTTAGCCTAGTTAGAGAAGGATCAAGACTAGGGAACTGTCGCGAACCAACGTTGGCAGCCCATTTTTATGACGCGGTGAACGCGACGGGTCCAATCATCGGTGTTACAATGGACTGATAAGAAAAAGGAAGGAGCTGCACTGCGTATGCGGCCGGGGTTTGTAACACGGTGAACGCGTTCGGTCCAACAGCAGATGCGCGAACTTCCCAGAAAATTGAACATTTACAGGTCAGAGACTACCCGTCGCCTTGGTTGCACGTTGTTTAGAAGTAGAAGTAGATCTTTTGAGGTTTAAAATACAACAGATTTTATTATGGATAATCTAAACCTTGAAGCGGTGCGTAGCACCCACACACATCTCTCCTTGCGGTACCACCACTTACTTTATAATTCTAACATCTAGGTGGTGAGGAAAATCCCGACCTCACCAGCGCATTGGCATGCATAAGGACATACCCTGTCTTACGGTGGCTCTCTCTCTCTCTCACTCCGGACTCAGGCCTAGACACACAGGCCGAGCTGCACCACATGTGGTCACGGAAACCACCGGACCGGTGAGACAAACCAGACTTATGCAAGGCGCCAGACCGCCGCGCCAACCACTTCAATATTTGGGTGTCTCGTGGTTATCGTGTTCATATATTTTATTCGTAATGGCCCAGATATTAGTAAAGTATGATGAATTCCTCCACTTTACAAAAAAATAATGTGTAATCTTAAGACTAGACTAAACAGCTTGACGTTATACATAAAAAGACTCAAAATAGCCACCCCGTTCGCAACAGAACTATAAGCAGATTTTATCTGTTTTCCTGCCCTATGCAGATGTGGCCAAATTCTACCTAACCTAATATACATAGTGCACTGACTACCTTGGGTTGTCAGTTGGTACCTTAGGATACAGTACCCTAACCTCATTCCGAGAATCCTTTGCCAGCGTTTTCGACTTACGTCTTCTCCTCGTCGATTGAATCACCGTCATTCACCCATATATATCGCAAGTCAATGTCTAGAACTAAACATTTCTCAACATCCTCATCGGTTCCCTATAACTTCCTTTAGTAGAATTCTGTACCATAATAGTTTTGAAAGTAACCATTGGCGTTGTGCTAATAACAACTGCAGATAATAAACTGACTGATATTTAACTGATTTAAGTCTACTAGATGAAACTTTTTAGTTTCCGTAATTAAATTTGTTTTCAAAGTTTTCTCTTGTTCTCCTTCTATATCATCTCCTACAGCTCATTCCCGTCCTCATATACATCCTATTCTCTCTTGCATCACCTTCAATATCATCTCTTAGACCGTCTCCTACATCCTTACATATCTGATGTAATTTTTGAGGTAATAAATATCTTAGGAGTTTCCATGAACAGGAAAAAGAAAGACTGGAGCAAAATGGACTGAGGAAAGAAAAAAAAAGCATGGAGAAAGAATGAAGGAGTACTGGGAGAGAAGAAAGAGGAGAGAAACATAATCATGGGAAACTATTTAATGTGGTCCATATTCGGCCAAAATCGGAAAAAAATTCCCATATACTTCTGTTCTCTCCTAAATCTACTCCTACATCCTATCCACTTCTAGATCTTGGATCTACTCCTACCCGCTCTGTTACCTCCTTTATCCTCTCCTCGAACTTCCTCTAAATCCCCTCCTAAATCTCCTCCTACATCATTTCTATATCTTCTCCTACATTAATTCTATATTATCTCCTATATTAGCTTTTACATTATTATATAGTTTTCTCTTAGATTGACACGTAGATCTTCTCTAAGATCTTCAACGCCTTCTCCTACATGCCCCGTTACACCCTTTTCACGATCATCTGCCTTCCTCTACTAACATCTTTCTAAACCCTAACTGATTCTATTCTAATTCGTTTGTTCTTTTATCTGCTGACCTGGTACTATGACTTACCTATTTAGTTATTCGGTAATAAATTTTCTAGTAGACACAATACCTCTTATTTTAAAAATCTGAGAGGATCAACTTATACGGAAGAAACTTAGATACTGAAATCCCTTGAGTCAATATAAATCAATCCACAAAGGTGACGTTTAAGCAAGTTTTAATTAATTGTAAACGAAACTCTCCCTCCATTAGGACCGTTTTAGCTTGTCCATGTGCTAAACGCACAGCTCGTAATTACAGAGCAGTTAGTCGTCACTCGGGCCTCTATGTATGTGCGAAAATCCGTGAATATTAATCTACACCCAGCCAGCCGCATCCAAGCCGCCGCCAACCGCTGTGCTGCACCCCGCCCACCGTCTCGCGGCGGCGGCAGTCGTTGATATTTAATTGCTGGTGTAAACGGCGCTAGGCGCGTAAAGGTCGTCGTGCAGGAATTATTATGACATTATTGAACTTGTAACTACACGAGACTACACTAGGCGTTCGGCAAACCACAAGAAAGCTGTAAACCTTCCACCAACTCTCATGTCGGTCTGAACTTTATCCTACTAACATCTAACCAACGAATTGCACATTAATCCCTGTCTGGTAGAATCAAGGGCATGACTTAAGTAAACGTTATAGGTTTCGCATGAAATTACCGAGGTCGAAGTTGTTCGCACGTCCAGTATGACATTCCAGCAGGTATAATCTCAGCTTCGGCGCATACCTTTGAGTTATCGAGCAACACTCGCACACAGAACTCGCCCGGCCAACAGCATCTACTCCCCGGGTAGCACTGCATCGGCCCATGACTTTCTCAAGGCGCAAGGCTCAAGGGGTGCCACGATGGCGGTGAGTCGAAGCGTGCGGTTGGCAACGTAATTAAAGCGCGAGTAATTAAAGTTCCGCCACCGGATACTGCCTTAACTGTAATAATATATATCGAATGATTCGAAAGCGCACGGGAGGGATGAAACTGTAAAGTTCGAGTGGTAAACTGCGGTCCATAGATTTAACTACTCGTAAGTCAAGCCTAGCAATTCATTCGCTGTTAAACGTTTAACGAAGACCATTTGGAAGTGTTTTTTATGCTCCACTTTTGAAATTACAAAAACAGATGAACGCGGATATTTATCGCTTTTTGCAAATTTTTGTACAGCAAAAAATCCAACCATACGTGGTTGGCCGGAAAGCACTTGTATTTATTTGCCCAGTCCGAATGTGGCATGGTCCAACACCAACGCGACGAGTAGGTTTATGTGCGCATAATTCAGGGAGGAAAACCGGGGTTTATGAAAACATAATCCCACATTGTGTGCGGTACGCGGAAAACTGATTGGATATGCGCTTAATTGGATTCGCCGGTTTTTTGCTGGGCTTGGTACGGCGACACCATGCCAGGGTTAATAAACTAATTAAAATTGAAATGCAGCATTTACGCGTCGCTCGTGATTTCATTAAGCAGGGCCAGCGGGGAGGAGCGTGAATATGAGTGCCTGGTCAATCGAGCGTGTGATACCCACGGTGATTTACGTTCACACATAATGTTACAACATATTTTGGCCCATATCTATCTCCCCCTGGTGGGACTGTACAAACCGGCTCACTTCGCCGAAGGTTGTCCTAAAGCGGGAAACTGGGGTAGATCGGGATGTCAATCATTTATTTGCGGAGGCGTTGCGATTGCAAGCATGTCCGGATGTCAGACACACTCTACGAGAAGTCAAGCCTGGCAAGACTGAGGTCGGAAAGGTAGACGTGGCATTCGCACGGAGACGGATTCACCTCCAATAAAATGTTAAAGCCCTCGACTATGAATGTTACAGCCGAAACTGCGGAACAAGCATCCAAAGACCAGCATTCACAAACGTGATAAGGTTTTGTATTTTTTAACTTTCGTAAATCGACTTTGTGTCTGCCAATAGATAGCCGAGGCGGTAGATGGACGGTTAATAGTTTGTATTTTTCTTTGCGCTTCGACGCCGCGCCGAGGTGAAAGTTTATAGTGGAGAGTCAAAAAGTCAAAAGTTGTAAAGCTGCAAGCCGCACCGCCCTCATCTCCGCGGGGAGAGGTTTGCCGCCCGAGAGGAGGGAATGGCTCCCGACAAAAGTTGCTCTTTCGGGGATCGTCCGCCCACCCGTCGTCCTTTCGCCGTCTTCTTTCTCCCAGACCGCGCAGCGTATTTATCATTATCAGTCTTCCAAAGTGCATCCTCAGAGAGGTGCGCTTAATTGATTGAGTACGCGCCAATGGTCTCATGACAAATAACCCGCTGCCACAACAGAACAAATAAACAGCAGGGTTGGAAAGAAAGCCACTCAAGGACAAGCAAGGCAATGAAATTAGGGACAAAGAAAACTACAATAAAAAAGAGAACTTGCCTTTTAAAATTGTCGTCTCTGCTTTTCTATTTCTATTTATTTGTTTGAATATATATTTACTTATAATATTTTTGAATACGGAATAGCACAAAATGGTAGAGAATTCAACAAACAAACTTCTTTATAATAAAATTCGCCTCCTATTTTTTTTATTCTTCATCTATATCCTATCATACATTTCTTTTGACGTTATATCACTTTCTATATTTTCTCCTACACTGTCTGCTACATCGTCTCCTGCATCCTATGAATGTTTAGATGATCTACGGTGACATACAATAGTTCAATCCTCTTTTAAGTCGACTCCTACATCCTATCCTATCATTCTTATATGCTCTCTTATGAATCATCTCCTAGGTCTTCTTCTAAATTCCCTCTTAGATCTATCAACATTATTTCTATATATTAACCTGCATTACTTTAATATTATCTGAGGGTTGTTTCATTATATCCTAGACTTTCTCCAAGATCGATTACCTCTTCGCATATATGTCTTCTTTCATTCTCATTGATGTCATGATAAATAACCCATTTTCAAAAGAGAACAAACCCTAAGGTTGGACAGAAAGCCACTGAGTTCAACAGGTAATCGAAGGAATGCGGGTAATCGAAAGAAGAAGATTTTTATTTGCTTCAAATATTTTGAATACGTTACAATATCATAAAATTGTACAAAATTCAACAAACAAACGCATTCTTAGTACAATTCGTCTCCTATTTCTCATTTATTCTTCTTTAATATCATCTCCTACGTGCCTTTCCATGCCACGTCACTCCATCATCACCATCTATGTCCTCTCCTATGTCGTTTTCTACATCCTATGACTTGGTATATGATTTTTAGAAGATCTTCAGACAATATTGAGATATTTATTATCTTAAGATCCTATAGTCCTTTCCTTAATCCACTCCTACATCCTATCCTCTTCTAGATATTTAATTGTATCCAATCTTAAATGTGAACTTTTAACATCTCCAAAATCCTCTTCCAGTTCCTCTCCTTAACCTGCTTCTACATCATTTCTGTATATGCTCCTGCCTTCTTTTCTGCATTACCAAAGAGCTCTTCTGTTCTATTCTCTCCCTAGATCTCATACATGCCTTTCCGCTGGTCTCATGTCAAATAACATCACAATAGAAGCCGTTGGAAATCCGCTGATAAGAAAACGTTTCTGAAATAAGCAAGTCAATGTAATTAGGGACAAAGAAAATCATACAAAATTAAATAACTTTCTCTCAAAAATTGTCATCTCTCGGTTGTTTTTTTATTCGATTTATCATATTGAAGAAACAACTTTCTTCTTATTAAAATTCGTCTCCTATTTTTCTTTGATTCTTCATTATTAGCATCAATATTTCTCTCCACGTCCTCTTATACATCGTATTTTCTCTGACATTACCTTCTGTATCCTCTCCTATGTCATTATCCTATAATTTCCTAGATTTTTCTGAGAGTATCTGCAGGCAATAAACACAACTTTCGCGAACCAACGTTGGCGGCCTTGGTTGATCGTGCGGTGAACGCACCGGGTTCCGATCAGTGGTGTATTTGCGACGGAAGAGAAAGGGGACCTGTACTGAGTGGCGACCCTTGGTGATAGCGCGGTGAACGCACTGGGCCCACATGCAGTTCTTAAACGTCCAGAATCAGAAGAAATCAGGCCGACAGCTACCAGCTGCCTGTGTTGCGTGTTTGGAAGGTTAAAATGAGAAGAGGCTCATTCGGCGTTCGGATAGCAACTGATTTTATTATGTAAAAATCTAAACCTAGAAGCTGATGTGTACCGCCCACACACAACCCTCCTTGCGGTACC
>JAODAC010025338.1:0-67692 GCA_027575185.1 Mimaenictus wilsoni
CGAATCTATGCCCCATGGGTCGTGTTAATCCCCAATCCACTGATAATTCCATTTCAATAGTATATTAATGTCGGTTTTTTGGTGGTCGTTTGGTCGTTTCCTCCCGTCAGTCCCCTTCGGCGCCGTACAAAGCCCCTTTTTCGGAGCGAACGTCAAACGAACACGCTGCGCACGGTTTTATTAATAACAATGCTCCGGGGGCTACGCAGCAGAAACCGAGAGTCGACGTGGAAGAGGCGCAATAAAGGTCTTCAGGTAGGCAGGTGTGCTTTGGTCGTCGACGCTCGACGACTTTTGCCCACTCGCGGACAAAACAAGACACAATCCAACATCCACTGTGAGCTGCATTTAGCTTGAAATTCCAAGCGAAAATTCTATATCATCATCTTGAGAATCTTGAATCCTCTAATTCATTCGAGGATTTTTGCTATGAATCATCTATAATTGTGTTAATTGTGGGTCAATGTAGACCACTAAACAAAGACACTTTTTTGAAGGTCTAAAATTAGGTAATTGTCTTGAAATGCGTTATTATGTCCACCCTAATATAGACGGTGCGGTCAATTCGCGACTCTACGTAGCTGTCTGCGTTGCGCCGGCGCCCAGACAGGTGAAACGTTAGTGGAGGGGATGGGTCGTGAAACGATGGAAAGATACTAGCCAGTAAACTTCACTGAAATACCCCTTTTTCATTAAGTCGTGGTGTTTAAAGTTCGATATAAGTAATTTCCATTAATTATCAACTATTCTAGGGTTACTAGAAATGTCGTTTTTCATACATTCCTCATGAGTATGCCTCTTAGAAACGTGACTTATAGTCTGGAATGTATTAAAAGTAGGAATTTGTAGCGACGTGCGATTTCATTTAGATAACACTTCCCTCGGAAGGAGCTTTTTACGTTAAGTTTTCTTCCCCGGCGTCACGGCTTGCTGAAGACGACGATGCCGCTAGAAACTTGGAAAAGTTTCAGGAAATCAACAATAGGAAATTTGTTTGCTGAAAATTACCAGCCGGAGCATAAATTCGCCTAGACAAATTTCGAACTTTCTTGCCATCGCATCGCGACGCTGAGCAAAGCATCGCTAACGTTTAATAACCCAGCGTAAAAAGACAAGTTTCCAAAATGTGCGTGTCACCCGGCAATATCTTATACATTTTAATGAATTGCACTTTGATAAATAGTCTTGAATAGTCTTATTGTCATATTATCTAACAACGTACTGTAATAATATCCAAAAATGAGGAAAGAAATCAAAAATTACATCTCACATGAATTCTACTCGAAGAGAAGTTTCAATACGTTTTTTTTTCGTTGGATAATTGGTGGTTATTTATAGTTTGGTCGTTTTCGAAACGAGAAAGAGATTTTTATTGATTGCGGTTGTTGGGAAACACCCGGTGTGATTTCATTTCAAACGCTGATAGCCACTGCCAGGGGCTGTTTGCGTCTGATTAATTTACGTCGGCGACACACATACATATAATGCAGCAGCGGCGGCAGCGCGCACCGAAAGTTTTCGGATGTTTCGGGTGGTTCCCGGTGGTTTGAGTAAAAAAATCGAGTATAATTTATTTGCGTCACGGTGCTGCGCGGTTTGCCTCTCGCTTTTTCGTCTGCCGCGGCACAGCGTTTGTACGGGTCGTGGCGGCAAAGGCAGAAAGGGCTCCTACAAAGTTGAGTACACTCACCACACACATATATACGCATGCATATATGCACGTTGGAGGCGGCAGTGACGGTGATGGCGCCCAAATACGTTGCCTCAAAATATGCGGCGGCGTGTTTGTCGCATAGTTGAGATAACTGCCCATGTTTGAATGAGCCGAAATATTTTACTGACGGTGCAAGTTTAAATTAAGATTTTTTTGGGAACTACTGCTTTAAATTCTATGAAATTTTTACTGATGATAGAGTAATAGTCATATTTCACTTTATACTAAGGGATAAGTTTAGCATATTAGTAGTTTTTGAGATATTAACACCAACATTTTCGATTTTAAAAATTAGAGCTTTTTTGGAATTAAATGCTTCGTAGAGAATATCTGTACAATTGTTAGGTTAATCAAGATAAAAATTTCCCCAAAAAGAGATTAATAACTTATCTTTCTATTGATATATTGATCAGTTTTGTACCTTTATTAGTTTTTTTGTGAATTGTTTTCCAAAAATCGTAAATTTTAATGACATGTAAATTTCATTTTTTTCTGAAAAAGGTAAGTTTAAAAGATGATATCTGGGTAACCACTAGTTAAATTTTCATAAGAAATTTCCCCAAAAGTATATTAGGAAATTGTCTTTCTATTGGTATAGCAATTTTATATCTTCATTGGTTTTCCAGAAATAACCTTCCAAAAGAAGGACGTTTCAATGCATTGTCCATCGTATCTTCTACAATAACATGATTACAACAAGATATCTTGAAAACTACTAATTTTATCCATATCAAATTTTCCCCAAAAACAAACTGGCTAATTCCCTTTCTATTGCAGTATTGATTATTATTGTATCTTCATTAGTTTTCATGATATTACGTTCGAAAACAAACGAAAACTTCGATGACATGTAAAATTCATCGTTTTTCTTATATAAATTCATGTTTACCAGACGATATTTCGACAACCACTAGTTTAATTATTATAAAAATTATCCCAAATAATAGATTAGGAAATTATCTTTCTATTGTTATATTGATCAGTTTGCTCTCTTTATTAGTTTTCAAGAAATTGACCTCCGAAAAAAGTATAACAAATCCTTGGTTGCGTTTTTTCTGATGAATTCAATCATGTTGTGCAATTTTCCACCGGTTTGCGCGTGGCATGTTTGGCTTCTTGCAGGCGCGCATCCTGCTGTCGTCTAGCTGTCACCAGCCGAGCATCACTCGGGCGACATTACACGCCTGCCATGAGCCGGGCCGGGCGCGGAACGCACGGCTCGACAAACTGACAACACAACCGGAGGGGGCCGAAAGAAGCGAAATTAAAGGCGCTTTTTTCGTCAGAGCCCGACCGCCCCTCACTGCCGCCGCACCGCTGCCGAAACAACAGTCGGCCGTCAGCCGTCACACGGCCGCAGAGTAGAGAACCGGAACAAGAAGCGGCAGGCAGGCCCGGGGGCGGCTGAAAATGATATCCTTGTGCGTTTCCTCTACACTGCCCGCACCCACAGCCTAGCCTAGTGAGTTGTGACAGCGGATTCATCGAAAATTCGCGTGACATGCGGACGACAAACGAGATGGACGCCGACGACAAATTGCACTCGCGAAATCTCGTCGTTTTAATTAAAGAAAAAGGTTTTGCAAGTAGTATATCTTCGCTGTTTCTAGAACTTCCCCCACTACTAACATTTGATTCCACGTCTCTCGTAGCCCTAATAATGTCCAGTCTCCCCTCTTTCATATGTTGTTGGAGCTTACCTTGGGAGTGGTGGGGGATGATCGAGAAACAACGAAAACTAACTGATCATTCTCAAGGATTCTCAGGGTTTTCAGGGATATTAATATTGATAAATCTAGTAGTAATAATTCGAATACTGCCGTTTTTTTTTTTCGGGTTATAATAATCCCTCGCTGTTTTTTGCGTATTTTTGGTCGTTTGATGGTTTATTTATGCGCTTATCCTGCGGTTCTTTTCCTTTTTTGCGGTCGGTCCCCTGCCTTTTTACACGAAAATGTAATCTATAAATATTTATCTAACGCGTTATTGTGTTCCCTTTGACTGATGATGACTTCTCGAATGGGCCGTGAAGCTATGCTTTTGTTCGTCTGCATTTTGATGCGCCTTTTGTCTACGTTTCAGGTAGAAACACGTACACAACGCAATAAAAAACCTCCAAGTATTTATAAGAAGATCGCGAGATTTCAATCAAGTACTCACGCTCCCCCCAATCTCTCTCCTTCTTTTCCTCTCTCTCTCTCTCTCTCTACCTATGAGTTTTAACTCTCTTGTTTTTCGTTTTATCAGAAGACTAGACAACAAACGTGCAAATAAATTCGTTTAAATTGCCGTTGCACGGGTTGTAAAGGGGTGGAATGCTAGCAAATCTCGAGCTAATTGCACGATTGCACAAGATTGAAATTATTTTTCGTCTTGCATCGTTGTTTCCACTTGTAAACGCTGTGCTGCTTGCATTCCACGCCATTGCGTGCTCTTCTTATTTCGACGCAAATATTCACGTGAAGTGGAGCGATACAAAGAAATAAGCGCAAAGCAAAGTTGTAGTTATTAAATTCTTGCCGACTACCACACCTAGAGTTACACCTAAACCGACCAACAATGAAATATTTCAATTACGTCCAGGAAAAATACGATGTGATTAATTTAGTGTTTGTTTGTCGCTTGCATTTATAATTACATTGTCATTTTCATTGGCGTCAGCGTAATTTGTGTATGCCAATATGAAATACACGCATGTATTTTGAGCGTAATTAAATTGTTTTGTTTAATTACAATACGCGACACGAATTCGATAACAAATTGCCGTGTGCAATCGGATTTATATAAATATTTGAATATTTTATAAGTGAAATATTAAATTTTAGTCATTTAGAAAGGAAAAATACAGCAAAAAACATGACTTTGCTGTATTTTCTCTTTCAATTAGTGTTTTTATGCATTAGTTTTGAACTTTTCGGAAGTTTATAGGCTTTTTCGGTAGTTTAAAACTATTTTGAAGTTGACAAGTTGACACATTTCCACTAGTTTCGGGTGGTTATGCGCATTGTGTAAACCCAAAAGTTGGGGAAATTAGTGTTCTAAACTAGTATTATAAACAATTATGATGTGTTTGAGTAAAACCCCGCGTCTGTGTCCGACGATTTTCGCGGTAAGTATTTCCTCGCAAGTTGCCTTTTAATGGGCAAATGTAATTACGGCAATGTTCACACACACTAATTTCGTGACTTTCGCACACGCGCGAATTACGCAAATCCAACTTACAATTAGTAGAAGACATGCGCACCGCAGGGGCGGCTCGTCACATTTTTTGAGAAAAACATTTAAATTTCTAAATAATCGAAATTTATTATTGAATGTTGAAATTTGAAAAATTTACTGATATGCCTCAAGGAGGAGGGGGTCTTCCCCACGAGGGTCCCCCCCCCCCCAAAAGACACCATCATTACTTAATTAATCCTTCATAATTCGTACAAATATGTTTATATTCAAATAAATTTATATTTAAAAAAAGGGGGTGGGGGTCTTCCCCTTCATTATTTAAAGACCAAATTTACTTACTCACGCACAAATTACATTTAATTATAATATATTGAATAATAGGACGGGGGATAAAGCCCGCCCCCCCCTTTTGAAAAATGCAAAAAGTGAAATTTACCTAATAGGATTTTATTAAATTATTAGATTTTCGGAAAATTATTTATATAATTTTGAAGCGAATTTTTTTTAAGGGAGTCCATTATTTTTTAATTGTTTTGAGGGACGAGACGCCCCTGACGTACAGACAAGAACTCGAAGTCTGCTTGCGCTGAGTCGAAAACGACGTATTTTTATCCACTCGCCGAGCACGTTTCGGGCGGGCCGCATCCCTTCCGTGCAATAAACATTAAAATTTCTTCATTACCATCACGGTGGGGAGTACTTGCATTTGCGTAATTACGCCTGAAAACACCGCAAAACGTCTTAGACATTCAAATATATACGCCAGCGGTGGTGGGTGGTGGGCGGATGTGTGTATATCTGCGCCTCGCTAATGTATGTTTTCATGTATAATTTAGTGTTTCTTTGGGTTTGTTTTAATTCCGCTTTTATTTCCACTCTGCCAACCTCGACGCTGGCATACATGAGGATACAGATATACGCTTTGTAGAGTGCGGGTACACGCCACCCCTAATATAATCATTAATGCGACACGTGCGCCATTAATGGTGTGTTATTATTGGGAAGCTGGTGTGCAACGAATTTGCCGACGGTAAAGCGAAGTTTTCCACGCGGCTTTAACGCATCGAAATACATGCACATGCGCTGTTGTAACGAGTTGTAGCGAATCTTTTTACGGGCCAGCTGCATGACTGGTGTTAGGAATGATATGAATGACCCCCTCGTATTTGTAGTACGTGTGATAAAACATGGTAAATCAATCGTATCGATTGTTGGGCGATTACGGCAAAGTATAACTGGGTGTAACATCGAAAAATATGTTCGCACGTGTCGCTTAAATGTATGAATGTGTTTTAGAAATGATTCCCATGAGTTCGTTGAAGGAAATTCCATTTAAGATATTTACATGCATTTCTTATGGAAGGAAGATTACATTATGAAATTTCTGCTAAGTACTCTTGAAATATATACCCAAGAAAGTTAGCGTACGTTTAAGAATGAAATCGTGCATAAGAAATACATTAAAAAATGGTTTTAAAACTAAAATTACCAGATTGTTTTTTTTTTCGTAGTTTACAACAACATATTTCCAATTGAACTTGAGTTGTTTTCTTAAAATTAATTCCTATCGATTGTTTGGCGATTACGGCAAATTATGACTCTGTGTAACATCGAAAAATATGTTCGCACGTGGCGTTGAAATATATAAATTTGTTTTAGAAATGTTTGCCATGAGTTCGTTGAAGAATATTTCATTTAAGATATTTTCATGCATTTCTTATGGAAGATTTGAAATTTCTGCTAACTTCTCTTGAAGTATATACTATAGGAAGATAGCGTCCATAAAAAAATACATGAAAAAAAGGTTTTAAAGCTGAAATTACCACATTATTTTTATCATAGCCTACACCAATATATTTTCAATTGAACTTTCAATTGAATTTCCTTCTTAAAATTATAATTAATTTAACCATGTTTTCGACTAATTATTTTTAGTTTTCCCTTAGAAAATCAATACTCGAAGTTAAATGAAGCTTCCGAGGAAACGATTTCTTCCGTTTCACGGCATGTTATCGTCCATTCGCAATAATCATGTGTGAAAATTGCAAAAGTGCAAAAACTATCGTTCGTTCAAGTGTAATCGATGCACAAACATCGCGCGTACGTGTTCAACGAAATGTATCGGCTTTTTGCCGACCGCTGTCGCTCTTAATTGTACGTGTCGCCATTGAATAGCTTCATATTTTTAACCATGAGTACGTGCGAACAAGTCCGTGAGTTATTGTTGACTATTGTAACTTCACTCCTTTTTTTTTTCAACCGCCGATTGGCATTGCTATGTCGATGTAACTTGTACTCGTCAAACATGCGGTAACCAAGTCACTTCCATGTTATGGCATAATACAGGCGCATTTAGCGACGTTTAACTTATTTTAAGGCACGTACGAAGGAGACTAGGCACTTTAGCTATATCTAGGAATTTCATTCATTGACGGATCATAAATACTAGCCTGCTAAATAGCTTAGCACGTACGATATTTTATTGTTATATAGAAAAGTGTACATTTTTAATCGGATGAATGCATTTATTGAGTTTTGATAGTTTGCGTTGATTCTCATACTTCCCCCACTACTGATTTTTGAGGCTTTGAGGTTCTTCTTAGGTGTGAACGAACCTGTAAAGATAGTACGTCCCCTCAGGCCCCCTATAAGACTAGCTGCAGCTTGCTAGATGGGAAGTGGTGGGGATGATTCATGAAACGTCGAAACTACACTAGTAAACCTCAAAAGAATAAAAATAAAACTTATTAATTTTAGTAAATATAATCATCTAATTTTAACTTTTGAATGAGATTTCTGAGTTGTACATCTGACCATTCACAATCGTATGTATGCAAATTTGCCATCTTATTTTTATCCAAAGGTATCGAATGCATCGCAAACGTCCAGCAGAGCAAACAACAAACAATCACGACGGCCATCTCCGAAAATAAAATCCGGCGAGCGTTCGGTCAGAGCATCCGACACGTTTCGCCGTGAGAGAAACGGCATTATTTATAGATTTACGATCATTGGGCGTATAGGGCGGGTTGGTGTGGTGTCACGCCGCGAAAGCATGCAGGTACACCTACAGTTTGTAAAGCTATCACTTCGCCTTCCGGTGAAGCTGTGGCACGTCGCGACGGCTGTCATTCAGCACGCCCGTGACGTTATATGGTCCCGCTATTCGATGGACAATCGTTTATGACTTATTTATACTACAGGTGTCCACCAAAAGTATAAATGTACCCGGTCGTACGACGTCACACCTATGGCTTGTAAATTATTTCACACTTATTTATTGCACGTCATTCAGACAATTGTCATTCAGAAAAAAAAATCGGACGTCACACTGTCACACCGTCTGAATACCCTTATATTTACTCGGCGATGTAAATCAGTAAAATGTTACGAAATCGGTGTTTAAATTGGGATTATTGAAATATTTGTGGAATAAATTGATAAGTAGAAGGTGGCATGATGATTAAGACTGAACTAGTTAAAAAAAATTCATTTTTATTTATAGAAATGTGTTTCTTGTATCTTTGGATATATAACTCATAATTTCGGTGGACTTCTGTTTCTCGGATTTCCCCCACTACTGTCATTGCGTTGCAAGTCATTACGTTTGATCCCAATTGTATTTCGTCTTCCCTCATAGCTGCCATTGTCGTAAAATTGTAGTGGTGGGGATGGATCGAGAAATAACAGAAACTCACTACAAGCCCTCAAACAAAAAAGTGTTACTAAAATACCGGATTATTTAGGAATTATTGAAGTAACTGTTGTAAAAACTGCAAACAAAGAAAGTCAACATAATGATTAATAGAAAATTTATGTTTTTTTTATAAAAAAAAAATGTCAGTAGACTTAATAAAAATAGGAAAAACTTAAGTAAAGTAGGTAAAACTGTCCATTTTAAGGATCTTAAATGTTCTGAAAAGATCTTATTTACAGAGGAAATGTGTTAACATCCGTTTTATTAACCTATTCATCGACAAGTAGCTTCATCGAAGTTCACACAGTTTGCTCCAATTTATATGCTCCAAACCACTTCCGCTTGACTGAAAGCAGGTATACACTTTGTATCGAATCCGAAATCGGTTACCTTCTAAGCCGCAAAACGTTTTTCTCTCTATTTGGCTACATTTTTGGTACGACCAGGTGTTTCTTGTCTTCTGTAAACGCATGGAGACATTGAGGGTACCATCATCCCACAAATGGCACCACTATAATCCCACCTCACCCCATGCAGTGCTAGATGTTTGGGTGATACGCACTTGAAGTCTCAATTTTGAATTTTTTCGAAAATTTCCCAGGAATTTGAATTCACAGAAAGTTGAATTGAGATTCAACTGTGTGCCTGAATGATTCAAGGTGCAATTTGCTAGAAAACAGAAGAGAAGAGAGAATATTTTGCTATTTATAAACGGATGCAAGTGCACCGCCTTACTGTGTTTTCAGCACAGACTGAAACATGTGCTGAAGACAAAGTAAACTGAAGATTCAGGCATTGTTTGTTTGAATTTCCATCATCGGATGTGCTCTTTTGGCGCTGCGCTACTCGCTGTTGCGAAAACGCTTTGAGGATTTGATACGAAGACTGTCGTTTCACACTCGGTTGCTAGCTGATGTCTGCTTCCTTTTTCTTCACGCCTGCGTCTTAATTTCGTAATTAAGCGCGCGTAAACTGGCAACATGCTGCAGAAGCATATGATGCGGGTTGGAAAAAAATGATAAACAGACAGCCGCGTCGAAGGAAACTCGACATAACAATCACAACTGCAAATTATACGCCCCGAAGCAGACTGCATTAGCAATTCAGCAATTAGCGTCTTAATTAAAGGCTATCTGTCTGCATTAACTCAGCCTTATACACATTTCGAGATATACACAGTTTATTTCGAGCTTTAAACACTTTTCATACGCTAAAAACTAAAAAAAAAAAACTAAAAGAGAAGAAACATTCAAAAGAGGACTTTAAAGAAACTTAACACCAATATAAAAAAGTCGCTGACATTCGTGCTGGTAAAAATATCAATTTTCAGACGCCACAAATGGATTTACTCGGATTGAATAATGGGGTGATGGGATTGTTGCTTTTCTAAATAGTCTGCGGAGGTATGTGAAGGCTCAGGTTACTTCATATTTTTATTAGGTGCCGACAAATATTCACACCACACATGTGTACGCATTGTGGGAGAGAAATGGTGAAGAAGGACGAGAAGACCAGAGGAGGGTTTATTGAGATGCGTTCCATCTGTGGTTTTACGTGCATGGCAAATATTTGATAGAAATTCTCGGCGGCGTCGTGGAAATCGATGATAAGGCTTAGAAAGTCAAGCAATCAAATTAATCGCATTGTTTGCACCCTTTCATCTAGCTAGAGGGGGCAATCATGTTCGATTTCACCATTGCGAGTTTGGGCTTTGATAATAAAATGGCGCAACTCGTGTCGAGCGAGGGCACAGCACAGGTAGCACGATTGTGGCTTCGTGAACTTTGAACCCATCTCTTGGAAGGGTTCAATCGGGATGTAGACATTTTAATCCGGGTCACTGTAACTTGAGCAATACGAATGCAAACTGACAGAAGGGTGCTTGTTTGGTTTGGGGTATCTTGTTGAGTGTAGTTTTATCAGGAATAAAGTCAACGACCTTTCAATTGTGTAATATTCTTTTTTTTTACTTCGGTTTTATAATATGCACATTATGTTAACGATTTTAATTGATGTACATAATCTACGCTACTGGTTATAACAGTACTGGTAGATTATGTATATAATAGGTTCATAGTAGTTTCATAGCAGTGGTTGGCCTCAATCACTGGTATTCTCGACTTGAAGCAACGGTAAACCGCCACAAACATTTGAGCGCGCGCTCACATTGATCGCGCTCATTTTGAGGCATAGTTTAAAATATATTTTAAGATAATTAAAATTAAGCTATCAACGTGAAACAAGTGATGAAATATTCCTCAAGTCTTCGTCTTCAATATTATATGAATATTATTTCGATCCGTTCATGATAAGTCAGTCATTTTTGGAGTTTTAAGTGACATATTTTTTTGAAATTTTTTTTCAAATTCAATGTTAGTTTTCCATCCTTATCCGTTCCCGGGGGTAGTTGTCATATGTATCAGAATGTTCCTTATTTCATGTACTTTCATACTGTATAACCATTTTATTAATTATTGCACTGGGAATTTCGATTTAGCCGGATTTATAATTGAAATCATTGTTTCATTAATGCCCGCGTCGAAGGTGCACTCGATTTGCTAATTTTGAAGCATAGTTTAAAATAAATTTTAAGTATATTAAATATTAACCTATCAACATAAAACAAGTGGTATAATGTTCCTCAATTCTTCTACTTCAATCTGATATGAATATTATCAGATCCATTCATAATAAGTCCATCAATTTTGGAGTTTTAAGAGACATAGTTTTTGAAAGTGTCGTTTTGAAATTCAACGTTGATTTTCCATCCTTATCCATTCTCGGGGGTAGTTGACATATGTACCAAAACGTTCCTTATTTCATGTACTTTCATACAGTTTAAAGATGTTCTTGATTATTGCACTGGGAATTTCGATTTCGCAGGATTTACAATTGAAAGCATGCTTTCATTCACGCCCACGTCGAACGAGCGCTCGATTTGCACATTTTGGAGCATAGTTTAAAATATATTTTAAGTATATTAAAAAGAAAGCTATCAACATAAAACAAGTGGTATAATGTTCTTCAACTCTGTTTCTTCAATCTTATATCAATATTATCCCGATCCATTCATAATAAGTCCGTCATTTATCGAGCGTTAAGAAACATATTTTTTGAAAATTATTTTTAGTATACCCAAAAAAGGAACAAAGTTTAAAATTTTTTTAAAAGTACTTGAAACTTGAAATAATTAAATTCAAATTGGTACAATTTTGTTATCCAACACAACCGTTTTCTATTTTCCATATTCCATCAATCAAACCTAAAACGAAGTCAAAACTAAAAGTTTTTTGGCATCATTTATTTGCCATTCATTATTTTTGGAAGCTATACCAACCAGCTGCCCCAAGCGTAGATGCTGGATGAAAAAAACAAAACTTTTTAATAAAGCCACTGCCGATTTCAATCACAAAAGCGATGCCTGATGCTTAATTATAGATAGAATTTCCCTGCGTATGCCTATGCCTCTATCACCTTCCCTCCCACCCTGCTAGCCTGCCTGTGTCGGTGGCAGGGGGAATGTTTGGCAAACGTGGGACAATGTGCCAATTTGAGCTTATTGAAACTGTAACAAAGGTAACGCAACATGCAACAATGTTGTTCGCTCTTTGCTGCTAATGCATAGCAAATCTGAGTAAACACACGCCGTCCCAATGCGGATAATTTTAATAAAAGCCAATATTTGCTAGCCTGTGAAAATCCTTTATTAATATTTTTCCAACATGGTAAAAAACATGGTGAAAACCACGTTTTCATACAATAATGTTCTACAATTTCCTGAATAAATTGATAGGAAAGAATTGTGTACATTTATTACTACTAAATATTTGTTTTTGTTTCAGGTGAGTCACAAACGAAAATATTGTCATCAATCCGTCGGCACATAGGTAAAATATGATATTATTTATTCATGATATGATATTGTCGATGAATAAATCCCGAAAGTTTAAATTGAAAAGGTTATTTCAATTTGTTAATTACCTGCATGTTGGTTAGTTAGATGAAGTATCGATTGAAATCGTCTTCCTCTCTTTTTCGCTTTTGGGAAAGTCCAAAGCTTTTTTTCGGTGCAGCGAGCGTGTATGAAGTGCAGTGAACAACTGCCTGGCATTTTCAGCACTTTGCAATCCGTTGCGAAAATTCATGCCTAAACCTGCTCGTCGCATCGTCCCCCCTCGTCGTCGGTGTGTATTGGTGGGCACGATATACAGAGCATGCAAATAGGGTTGAATCAAAATAAAGAACGCGTTTTGCTTGACATTTTCGCTCATAAACTAGCACTAGCACTTTTTGCGCATTGCACGGACCTATTTCTTGCGCATTATCCATAAAAGACGGGCGACGGCCAAAACACAAGCTCAAACCGGAAACGTTTATCCACCCTCAGTAGTTTCAAGGGACGGTAGATGCTAACATCTACCTTTTTGCACTTTTTTTTCGGATGTTTTTGAATGGAAGCTGTATTTTTAGTCGGTTTTAGCCGGTTCGTTATTTTTGTGGAAGATATTGAGAATAGGTGCAACCCTTGGAAAGTGCAATCCTTGTTCCCTTTAATTATTTTTAATTATTATATTATAGTTAATCATCAACCATCATAATAGAAATAAATGTAGGCGGGAAGACCCCTAGGGAGGGGTGGGGGTCCTCCTAACTTTTCTTAATTAATATTCTTAATATAATAAAATTCTTAATTAACATTTTTTACAATTTTGAACCCCCTTTCATTCGGTCGGGGGGCACCCCTTCCGGGACCCTTTATTATTTTCTAATAGTAAAACCAGTATTTACATATAATCCCATTAATATATTTTGAATTTAAACAAAAATCGGGTGGGGAACACCCAAGATGTGTCGGGGGTGGGTGGTTACCTCCTGATAGCCTCTTAATTTTTTAAAATTCTTAATTAATAATATTTTTATTTTTTAGTAATATATATTTGTTCAAGTTGGAAAAAAATCATTATTTACAAATAAAACATTTAAGAGGGTACCGAGTGAAAAAAAAAACTGTCCAGGAAGGGGGACTTCCCGCCTAAGATAGGCTTTTTTCAATATTACATTTTCCCCTGGTGAGAATGTAGGTTATACGACGACATTTGAGGTATAGTTCAAGGTACATTTCGTGCATTGAAAGTTTATGCGCCGTTTTTCCGCGATAAAAGGTCCGTTTTTCGTCGTGATTTTTTTTACTTCTTCTGTCTGCGTTTTGGATCGGCTGCCGCCGTCCTTGCTAACATTCCGCATTATACGCATACCTTTACAACCCTTGGAGAGAAAATCAAGTAAAGGAGGCGGTCGGTCGGTCGGTTGGGCCGGTTGGAAGTGTGCGGTTTTTGGCAGCAGCCGAAAGGTATCGAGTTTCCAATGAACCGCAAAATTCACTTCTCCCGCTTTTCCGCGGTGCGCGTCCCTTTTCTGGTTGGCGACAAAATGTGTGGCGAACGCTTGGGATAGGAGGTTTGTCCCTAAACTTTTTTTTTGCTGTCTGTATATTCTCAATGGCCCCCGTTCCGCAAGGCAAACCAAGGCGTATCCAACACGAAATAGAAATACCTTGCGTCGTCATCGTCGACGTGCAGCGAATTGTACGACAGCGCAAAATGGTTTTAAATTGCCCTTAAGCAGGCCCTAATTCGGGGTATTATACGTTTTGGGGGCAAACGCTGAGGTGTGTGTTTGTGTGTGCCACCGACAAACAAATATATTCCCGAAAAAAATCGCGCCCGATTGCGTTTTATTGCGTCGCATGGCTTGGATGGAACTAATTCATATTTATTGGTTTTTCGGCGGTCCTGCAAGCTGCACTTTGGCGGTGCGTTGTGTTTGAATCTGTGTATGTGTGCAAACATGTACGGAACAAACGCGCTTTTATTGCAAGAGATTTTTCTTCATCTTTCTTGGCGCATAATGGATAGGAACGTGCCGTTTAAACGTCGCGGCGGTGAATTGCAAACGGCGAAACATAAAATGCGGCGTTCAATGAGTACAATTGATTGAGCAATAGCAGCAATGCCAATGCGATGCCAATGAATTCGCACTCTTTTGAAGAGTTTACAATGAGCGCAAGCCTTTTATGCCATTTTTTTGTTTGAAAATGTGCAGGCAAACTGCCGGGGAACAATAAAATCTTGTATCGATTAATAAAGAAGAAAAGAAATGAACAGCTTCGAATAAATGCTGCAATTTAAAGTTATGAGAAGTTGGCGTATTTTAAATGGGGTTATTTCCGTAAGAAATACATGATAATTTTATTTTAGACAAAAAGGCAAATTTTTGAAAACAAGTATAGATTTTACTTTACTGATTTCAAATATGTTGCTATTTTTGTTGTAATAATATTTAAAATATTTTTAAATGCAATAAAAAAATGTACCTGTATTTCTTAAGGAAAGTTTTATTCCTAAAATTCTGCTAGCATCTTATAATCCATTGAGCGGCATTATTGTCATTAATTTCTTATAACAGCAATCAAGGGTTTTATGCGCGGGAGAAGGAGAACCCCCCTCAAAAGAAAGAGAAATCAGTGTATGGGTGACTATTTTAAACGTATGTAAAGATTTTTTAAATATGTTTCATTTAAAAACAATTTAATTCTTTCCTTCCCCTCCAGAACCCCCTAAATTTTTCAAAATATTGTATTTGTAAGGAAAATTGCCTAGAAGAAAAAGATGATTTGAATTGGTGCACCCATTCGATCGCAGCTTGCCACTCTCTGGGAGCTCCTCAAATTATTTAAAGATGTTGATTTAATCATGCTTATTTTTAAACTATTTTAAATATTTTTTACAATTCTGCTAACTTATAAACCATTGAGAACCAGTATTGTCGTTATTTTATATACAATCAGTCATGAATGTTAGGGGGCCCCAAAAGGAAGGGAGAACCCCCTTACCGCGGACCCTCTTCAATTTGTGTTAAAATTTTTAAAATATCCCCCTAATTTTTTGCAAATATTTTTAATAATGAAAATTGGGAAGAAGAAAAACATTAAATGAACCTTTGCTCTGGTGACCCCCTTCGTTGGTGCCTCCCCCCTGTGACTCTGTCCTCCACTTGAAAGTTTTTCTAACTTTAAAACAATAAAGTCGTAATAATTCTTGTTGAAATTGTACAATAAAATATTTCCTTGCGATAATGCATAATAATTTATTAAATATGAGCGGCTTTTTAAACTTTACGATCAAACTACAAAGTACACACACCGAACCAATTGCACGGCGCGATTTCTTCCTCGCAAGCTATACACGCCGCTTCAAACGCGATTATATAAACTTGACGAGCATCAATGTATATATAAAATTATAGTAATACAGTGCACACAATGTGCATGCTAATGTTGATCATGCAAACTCGGTAGCGATTTTTATAGGCCCTCTCGCGCAGCACCAACTCCCATTTTACGTCGTACGTACGCTCTTGCAATTTTATTAAAAAGACGAGCTGTATTAGTATCAGGTGCACACACCGCCACCGCGATGTGCTCGAATCTTAATGCGATATTATTATCGTGTTTCGTTATCGTGGCTTCGTTTGGGTGCGTTTTTCGCGAATACGACAATTTCAGCTCCTGCGCCGCGGATGATAAAAGGATGGAATACATTTACAACAAAAAAAACGTACAGCGCACTATTATATTTTTGCGCTGCATTATTAAGTATGACGCGTTACTTTTCTTCGTTTTTTGATAAACACCGCCACCGCTGCGCGCTGGGCACGGTTCGAGAGGAAAAAATGGAGAAAGATGCCGAAGAACGTGCATATTATGTACAATTTTTATGCTAATCGGTGTTGAGGTATGAGAGGCGAGTGGAAATTTAATCAAAATGTGCAACACTCACAGCGATCGATCGATTTGCATAAATAATGCAAGGGTTTTTTGATTTTTCCAGCGTATTTTGGAAGTCGTTGTGTACACGGCTGCAGCGCGATAATTATGCTTTGAATAATTCATGGTTATAATTTCATCAGAGTAAGGGTGCGCTTTGGGGTTTAAGGTTATTGGAAATTGAAAAATTTCTAAATCTATAAAGTGTGCCACTAGTGGCACACCAGGAGAAACTTTAAAAATATGACATTTATTTCTAATATATCCTTAAAGTTCATTTTTATAAAGTTTCCTTCGGTTCAGATGGAAGGGTACCATGTACCACGGGTGGGACACGTCCTCAAAATAAAAATTAAAGTTAGGTTAGGTTAAAATACCACTATAAACTTGATTTTATTGGGTATTATTATGTTCTCTTCGATTTTATCAAGTGTACCACAAATTTTAAATACGTGAAATTTACTTCAGATATATCCTTAAACTTCATTTTTATAAAGTTTCCTTCGGTTTAGATGGAAGGGTACCATGTACCACGGGTGGGACACGTCCTCAAAATAAAAATTAAAGTTAGGTTAGGTTAAAATACCACTATAAACTTGATTTTATTGGGTATTATTATGTTCTCTTCGATTTTTCTATATGATATTGTCCCGAATCTCCTATTTAGCGCGTTTACCATCCTAACCAAGCCTGTCGCTACTGGGTGAGCCCAATTGCAGTAAATTCGCGCGCAACCGAAGATTCTAGAATGTCCCGGAACGTTCTGGAAAGACGCTCAAGGATTTGCGACTTCAGCATCTTACTCGTCGTTTCGAGCCTCGGCACGTGCGGTGCTAGCCAGCAGCGTTAATCGGACTGCTGCATAGGATCAGATTGTCGAAATAATTTGCAATTGAATATTTTCTTAATCTCCAATGATAGCGCGGTTATTGCGATGTTTAATCTCAACATACAAAGTAAAATTTGTTAATTTTATTCCATATAATCCCACAGATCTGAATGTAATCATTGCATTTTGTATGATTCCTTTTGTACCTTAATGAACACGTAGGGAACCTTTTAAAAACATAAGATTTAGTTCAAATATATCCTTAAACTTAAATTTGCCAAGGTTTCTTTCGGTTAGAATTGAAGTGCGCCATGTACCACGAGGGGTACACGTCTTCAAAAGTAAAAGTAAACTAGATATTATTAGACATTGTTATGTTTTCTTTGGTTAACAAGTGTACCACTAGTGGTACACGCCATTAAACTATGTGTAGTTGGAATTATCCATACGATTTCGGTTGGAAATTAATATTTAAGTTGAAATATGGTGAATTTAAAAGTTGACAAATATCTTTGTGCGAATTAATACATCATGCAAGCGCGAGAAATTTGGTAGCTGTCGTGTGTCCCAGAGCGATGTCGTCATATATTTCCGCTGCGACGCGACGCGGAAAGTCAGCCAGCCAATTCAGGGATGTAGCGATCCGCCGCGGCGCGCCACGCCAGCCATGGGTCGCACACCACGTCGCCGTTGCCGTTGCCGTCGCAGAGGGGCCGCCAGGCAGCCGTTTTTAATTATTTGCGCTTTATCAAACTAGCGATGGTGGCGGTGGGTATGATGGTGGCGCACGCGACACGCCGCCTTTCGTTTCACTCTCGCCGCCCTCACACCGCCACCATCATCTTTCTAATGCCTTAAGTTGGAAATTGGGTCACATCATCAGCACATTTCCCAGCCTGGCTGGCAAGGCAAACCAACCAGGCAGGCAGATAGGCAATGCCGTGACGATGCGGTGTGTGTGTGTGTGTGTGCTGTGTGCTGTGTGCACTGAAGACAAAGTTGCCTTCATTAAATTTACTTTATTATTACGTGCGCGCGCGGTATGCATGCGAAGTGCAGCACATCGCGCACACCTTCGGCGAGTACAATTACGGTGCGCTTCTTCATCAGCTGCCTGCCAGCCAAAAGCATCAAGAGCTCAGCACTCACACACTGCATCCTTTGTGTTGCCTGCATTGCTATCGCATCCCTGGCTGCCTGGCGTTGAATATTAAGATCATTAATAAATGATTATACGTGTTACGGATATGCAACATGAGAATGTCAGCGAATAGGTTTTCTGATAGTTTCCAAGCGTGTGAAACTGTTAATATTGTTTTATCATAGATATTTGTTTAAGTTTTAATTTATTATTTATTAAACATTACGTTTACAATCATTATTACAAAATTGTGGCATTAAATAGCTACAAGAAGGGGACCGTATATTTTCGGAATTTTCTACTAAACCTTAAATTATGACTTGACATGCGCATCTTTCTATTAAAAGTCTGGCAGCATTAAATTCATCTTTAAATGACCTACACAATAGTCAAAAATGTAATTAAAACGAATAATAACTTTGCGAATTAACAGATTTTAAACCTTACACTATCATTTTCTTCATTTAAAATTCTAAGAAATGTCTTCTAAAACCTATATTATCATTTGACATGCGTATCTCACAACAATAAACGCATTAGCATTGGATTCGTCTTTAAATCTTCTACCCAACAGTAGAAAATTGTAATCAAAACGAATAATAACTTTGCGAGTTAACACGCTTTAAAATTTGCATTCTATTTTTCCAAGTAAAAGTCCAAGAAATGTATACTAAAACTTATTTTATCATATGACGAATGCGACTCGCTACAATAAATATGGTAGCACTGGATTCGTCTTTAAATTTTCTACCTAATGGTGAAAAATGTATTTAAATCGACAAGTAACTTTACGAGTTAACACGCCCTAAAAATCGCACTATAATTTTCTTCAGTTAAAATTCTAAGAAATGTTTTCTAAAACTTATATTATCATTTGACATGCGCATCTCATAACAACACACGCAGTGGAATTTGTCCTTAAATCTTCTACCCAACAGTTGAAGATTGTAATCAAAACGAATAATAACTTTTCGAGTTAAAACACTTTGAAATTTGCATTCTATTTTTCCAAGTAAAATTCCAAGAAATGTATACTGAAACTTATTTTATCATGTGACGAACGCAACTCGCAACAATAAATATGGTATCATTGGACTCGTCTTTAAATTTTCTACCCAACGGTGTAAAACGTAATTAAATCGACAAGTAACTTTACGAGTTAACACGCTTTAAAAATCGCACTATAATTTTCTTCAATTAAAATTCTAAGAAATGTTTTCTAAAACTTATGATCTTTTTATCATTTGACATGCGCATCTTACAACAATAAACCTAGTAGCATTGGATTCGTCTTTAAATCTTCTACCCATCAGTTGAAAATTGTAATCAAAACGAATAATAACTTTGCGAGTTAACACGCTTTGAAATTTGCATTCTATTTTTCCAAGTAAAATTCCAAGAAATGTATACTAAAACTTATTTTATCATTTGACGAACGCAACTCGCAACAATAAATATGGTATCATTGGATTCGTCTTTAAATTTTCTACCCAACAGTGAGAAACGTAATTAAATCGACAAGTAACTTTACGAGTTAACACGCTTTAAAAATCGCACTAAATTTCTTCAATTAAAATTGTAAGAAATGTTTTCTAAAACTTATTATATTATTATCATTTGACATGCGCATCTCACAACAATAAACATAGTAGCATTGGTTTTGTCTTTCAATTCTCTACCTATCAGTTGAAAATGTAATTAAACGGAATGATAAATTTATGAGTTAATACACTATAAGTGGCGGAATGCACTTTATCATTTAAAATTCCTTGAATTTTGATACCAAATTGGCTGCAAAAAATTCGAAAATTCGAAATATATTTAGTTATTTTTAAATTAAATTTTCATTATTTTAATTAACTGTCGACTAATTTTATGCATAATTAAACATGAATTATCAACATTAAATTAATCTGATTAATTAATTATTTACAAATAATTATTATAACTAATTCAATTATTAATAATTAATATCTACATACTCCAAACTCTAATTCAAAAAATCAAGTTAAAGATAGGCTAAGGGAAAATTAAGGGGTCGTATAGACTAACGCAAGCTCAGTAGACTTGTCAGACGATGATGAAATATCGATATTTCTCGAAATCGATATTTTCAGTTTTGCGATACATTAATATCGAAATATCGTCTTGAAATTATCGATGTTATCAATATTGATCAGTTGAAAATTCGCGACTTGCGACTCGCCTCGATTTCGGTTTGGAAATAGAATCAAGCAATATATAGGGTATAGAACCCGAAACATTTACGAAAATCCGAGTTAAACCCTTGAAAGTAAAAGCCCGGTTTAACCCGAAACTGACAAGGCGGAAAACCGGGTAACCCGGAATTATCGGGTATCCTTGACATGCCTAGTCACCCCTATGAGTTTTCATGAGAATTCAAGCTTCCGCAATGTGTGATTTTTATAAGGTTCACATCGTGTATAACAGATGGCAGATAAGTCAAACGATATCAAAAATGTCGATCTCGACATATCGATAATATGGAAAATCAAATTATCAATAATTTTCGAAATTTTGAAGCCGCTAAATCGATATTCATCAATATCGATATTTTTTTGACATGACTAGAGCTCAGTACAGCGTCACGAAGTTCTAGGAAATCGCTAACACGCGTGGATCCAAAGAATCGCGTTCAGTTTGTACGACTTCCAATTGTAAGTGAGGGTAGGTAAGAGGGTAGGATAGACGACCTCATCCGCACACAGAGCTGTGCCGAGTGCGCTCATGAAATAGTCGAGTGAGACGAAGAGCGAGGAATCACCACCACACGAAGTACCACGAGCTCCACATCGCGCCCGCTCGTACGTACGAAGAGTAGGGATATACTCACGAGTCGACGCGACGCCGCCGTATGAAACTAATCAGTCCGTGTGGGTCGTTCGTGTGGTTCGGTTGCGTGCGCCTCTCTTCAAAGCAACCATCACGACGTACGTGCGCTTTTTTTTTGAGTACCACCCTCCCACAATTAATCAAACGCGATGATTTAACCCAAAACTACCAACGAGTTAGTGAAGTTTACGTTCTCCACCAATGTCACGCCACGACCTGTGCTCACAATCAGTGCTTGGATTATTTTGATGTTTCCTGTGTTTGTGCAAGTCTGTGGATTTATTTAACACCGCCAGCCAGTTTTAAACATGCCTGTGAGTAAAATTCAACATTTTTACGTATTATTTGCCAAACGTTTTTGCAAGGTTTCACAAAGTGCGAAGTGAAAAAGGTGCAAAGTGCACAGTGCGATTTTAGAGGTCATTTCGAACAAAATAGCAAAACATCATGTTCAATAATGAATCACATATATTAATAACGCTCTTAAAAATCGTAAACATTTGCGTCATCGCTGTAATTGAATATCGAACAGTAACTTTACAAGTTAACTCGTTGTAAAAATTACACTGTAATTTTATTCAATTAAAATTTTAAGAAATGTCTTCTAAAACTTATATTATCATTTGGCATACGCATCTCCCAAGAATAAACCTGGTAGCATTGGTTTCGTCTTTAAATCTTCTACCCAACTGTTGAAAATTGTAATCAAAACGAATAATAACTTTACGCTTTGAAATTTGCATTCTATTTTCCAAGTAAAATTTCAATAAATCTATACTGAATCTTATTTTATCATGGGACGAACATATATTAATAACGCTCTTAAAAATGAAGATCGTAATAAGACGACTTCGTAACAATCGGCGCTTTTCTGGCATCAGCATTGGCCGAATAAATACATTTTTTTGTCGAGTATTTGTCGATTGTTTACCGGCGCGAGGTCGACGCGCGATAACAGGACTTTTCGATGGATGGGCTAGGGCTAATTGTTTAATGTTGTGATAGACGCATCTAGTGTTGTTGTTGGCTGTTGTGAGTGTCGGAGCTGAAGGTAGAATCGCTCAAGTTGATGAGATAACGGCAATCGCCGCGTATGGCTGGTTGTTTTCGGAAAATAGAGAAACAGGCGCGTTAAAGTTACAGATACAGAAGTAATTATGGCATGTTAATGAACTTTTAACGTGATTAATACATCATATGAACTTGGAGGTATCAAAATGAAAGAGATACTTGTTAATTTAGAGGAAATATATGGAAATTGTTTTTACCTCGATTTTTTAATATAATTCATATAATTAACAGAGCTTAAATCAAAGAGATACTTGAAAATTGATACGAAATTCAGTTTTTTAAAGTAAAAGTTATACTCCATAAACTTTATTTTTCCTAGCATAATTCGGTAAAACATTAAGGAATAAAGGATGAAACGTCATCTACTCATATTCGTGGTTTTACGTTCGTTTAATCACTTTTTACGAAGTTTACGAAAATATCAGAATGGTTCGTGACTGATACGTTTGTAAATATTTCGAAATTTAAGTGGTTACGAATGAATGAAATTATATTTTGCTTTGTGCGTTTATGAATATTTGCTAGAGTTTGATTTATGGATGTTTCGCACTGAAATTTGTTTTATTTCTCACTTGAGAGTCTTATATTTTGTTAATATTATAGCTGTTTCATTTAAAATTATTGCTAAATTTGGGAAAGATAGTGTTGTAAGTTATTCTACATTCTCGTGTGTTCTATAGTTTGTCATAAATAGTGCCGATCCCGATAATTAACGTTTTTCAAGTGATTATTCCTCGACTTCATACAATTAACAGAGCTTAAATCAAAGAGATACCTGAAAATTGATACGAAATTCAGTTTTTTAAATTAAAAATTATACTCCATAAACTTTATTTTTCCTAGTATAATTCGGTAAAACATAAAAGAATAAAAGATTAAACAGCAGATACTCATATTCATGGTTTTACGTCCATTTAATCACTTTTTTACGAAGTTTACGAAATTATCAGACTGGTTCGTGAGTGATATATTTGTAAATATTTCGAAATTTAAGTGGTTACGAATGAATGAAATTATATTTTACTTGGTGCGTTTATGTATTATTTATTAAGTTTGATTTATAGATGTTTGGCATTGAAATGTGTGATACTTCACACTTCAGAGGAGTATATTTCGTTAATTTTGTAGCTGTCTCATTTAAAATCGTTGCTAAATTTGACAAATGTCAAATATGAGATAGTATGGTAAGGTATTCTGTATTCTTGAAAGTTTTGTCGTTTTTCATAAAAAATGCCTATCTCGATAATTACGTTTTTGAAGTGATTATTACTCGACTTCATATAATTAGCAGAAAAATTATACGAAATTCACGAAAAATTGTTTTTGCCTTGTTTTTTCATTAAAAATTATTCGCCTTCGCTGTTTATTGTCCATTTTCCTTTTGGTGGAACATAAGAGAAACTAATAATTGGGTTTTTAACATCCATTTATTGACATTTTTCGAAATTTACCTTGAAATTACGAAATGCTGGGCTTGTGAGTGATCTGTAAGTTAATATTGTAAAATTGGTTGCGATAAGATAAAATTGTGTCTGTGCGTTTAAATTTTAAAATGTTTTTCATTGACAATTTGGACACTTCACCTATTTTATCTGAAATAATTACAATTAAGTTTTAAGAGAATATTTAGAGATTAGTGGATATTGCATTGAGATTTCTTGCTTTTACAATAGTATTGTTTTCCCTAAATATAGAGAGTAATTTTAAAGTTCATCAAAGAAGTCATAAAGAGCCTCGAAATTTATAGTAAATTAGTGTGAAATAGTTTTTGCGATGTTATTTCATAAAATTTATGAGCTTTAAATGTCTTGTTTTATTTATAAATTTTACAGTAGACCATGTCGCTATGCACTGATTTTTGTGGTTTTTACTCCCGTTTATTCACGTTCGAGATAATTCACCTTGAAATGACGATATTTGAGGAAATTATGTAGTTTATTTCGAATTTTAACTGCACTATTGAATGAAATTGATGTTTTACCGTGTATCTTTCAAGGTATTAGATAAAACTTCTCAAGTTCTCAAGGTTTTAGTGTCAATGAAATTTCGCTTACTTCACACTTCGATGTGTTGCATTTTGGAAGTGTTATACCTAAAATTTCAATGTACGTTGTAAACCCTAAATGTGTAGAAATTTAGCGTTTACTACGTTCTTGTGACTTCTCACTTACCTGAATTTTGTACTCTAACTAGTTTTCGAAACCTTAAAAGTGTCACAATTTACGTTGGTGACATTGTGTGACATTTTCTACGAAAATAAGTATTGTTTGGAAGTGAATAAACCTATATTTCACACAATATCACACTAAATGAACGACTTCGTGAAAAGCGTATTTGATTATTTTTCATGATAATTTTTCCGCCTCTTTTGCCTTTAATAATAGCCTGGGAAACAATGAGCAATAACTTTGCGTTGTTTATTCGCTCATTGATTTCTTTCACTGGTCCCGCCACGCCATGCCGAGGTATAATAAAATTAGTTATGAAACCGAAGATGATGATGATAAAGGCTTCGCTTCCAAGTAAAGCGCGTCACGAAATCGTGCAGCAAAAGCGCTGTGCACAGGCACCGTTGTTGCATGTTTCAGCACTGTGTGTCTGTGCAAGTGCCAGCCAGCTCGGTGCACTTCTCCTTCGTAGTTGGTCGCATTCATAGAGAAGAAAATGTTGTAAATTTCGATTCGCTGCCCTCGGTTTCAACGCCGCGCGCCGCTCACAATACACGCTCGGATTCGTTATATTTTCCTTTGTTTTTTTTTATTCCTCTTCTTTCTGCACGGCGGTTGAGTTTCCTCAGCCAGCACGACGCGCCAGTCGCAGAGAGAGAGAGAGAACCGCACAGAGATTAAACGATAAGTTGAGACGCCCGCGGGCATCCCGAGAATATGAATCGTGCTGGGATTTAATGCAGGCGGTGGAATAATGTGCGACCGTTCGGGTCAATCTCGCGCGGACCACGAGAGCAGAACGCAATGCATATTCGCGCGCAGTGTCAGTAACGCGAGCGCCAAAGGATAAAAGGGGAAGAAAATAGAAATTGTGGGTATATTTGTTCAAGTTTGCTCGTTGTCAAAGTTGTTGCAACAATCGTGCTGAAATTGCTGTCTTGTTGCTGGAAATGTTTACATTTTATCTCTCCAGCGTTTCAAACATTTTAGCATCATTTTGGAATAGTATTGCTAGATTTAAACAAATGTGATTTCAGCACATTTATTTGTTTCTATATATTTCTTATAGCATCTATAGTACAGTCTGAAGTTTATGCCAACTTCTTATCGCTCTTTTTCCATCGTTCTTTACCTCATTATTCATTCATCACTGAAGTGTTGCCACGACTTGTCAGGCCACTTCCTGTGCATTTTATTTAAACTATTCTTCGCAGTGGAACGTGTATGAATTCGAGGTATATGAAAACGAAAACAAGAAACGCACGTTCGTATTGTTTTTGTTCTCAAATAAGACATTTACAAATAGAGCAATACATTTGAATTTCGCACGTCGTCAAGACGAGATTTTATTTGCGAGACCACTTTAAACTTGTGTACGTCTTTTACGTCTGCACATGCAAATGTCTTCTTGTGGCGTAGAAAACGAGTATGTACCTAATTAAATATTTAAAGATTTAACTACGGTGTAGTCGTAGTTCATACTGGTATATACTGAGACATTCTCTGCGCAAAGAAAACCAAACCAGTTACAGCATAAAAAGTCATTCACGAAGTGGAAGATGTGCAACTAGTGTCGAAAGACGAGGTTCCAAGATGCTAATTAATAAATGACTGCCTTGCCTTGGCAGGCAACGACGACGACGGCGGCGGCGACGCGCCTCGGCCCGATCCAATCAATTTGTATTTGAGTTTTAATTAGCACTTTGCGTGAGTTTTACGCGGGGCCTGAGCCTGAGTTCAGACGAGGCAAGGCAACAAGTCGTAGGGATTGGAAATATGTTGATCATCAGGTAGTCAGCAGAGAAGTAGTCGTTCCGAAACGCCAACAACGAACGAGAGAAGTTTAATGATTTCATAATGAGTCGATGGAAAACAATCTCTCAGCGGCTTATTCCATCATTATTTAATTATGGGAAATGTTATTGCAAATAATTAATTAAAACTAGCAAACGCAAGAGATAAAAGAAAGAGACTAAATAAAATTTGAAAATGAAAAGAATTTGATGGGAAGATAAATTTAATCCGTATCCTGTAGTTTCTAGTTCTTTATATATTTTCATCGTTTCTGACATTTTCATTTCCTTTTGCATATATATTATCTATATATTAGTTGTAAATTATATTAGAATATCTAGAAAATAGTCATGAATATACTAAAAGGTCTTGGGTGCACGTTTGCGTGAATGTACTCGTTTAACGGGTGTGTATATGCTGGGCAACAAGACTCAGCAGCATTGCGCCGTAAAGAGAGCAACCAGCGTAATTTGTCGGCATGTACGTTATTGCGTGCAACTGCGTCGGGCTATTGGTGAAGGCTATTGAACTTGGTGCGGTGCTCTCTCTGGCTCATATCTCCGGGGGCCGTGGTCGAGATTCAGCGGCGCCTGTTGATGACACGCCGTAAAAACTGTCTTACATCGTGTTCCAATAAGCGAGCGGTTATTTGATTAGTGATACAGCGATATGGGTATATTATTACATTCTATAACATTTGTTCAAGTGTTCAAGCATGACCACAGGCGTGTATCTCGATAAAATTTTTTAAAATGATGTTAGCGCCATCTATTGGCATTTACAGCAAGTTTTTAAAGATCAATTTATACTATGTTTCAAAAGTAACGACATCTACCATCAATTTTAGATCATTTTTAAGGTTTTAATTTTCGTTGCTTAAAGTTGTTAATTGTAAAATTAACGGCAATTATCGTATAATAGAATAGAATTATTGAATGGAATGTATTCGTTAAATAGGTGTAGGCCCATTAAAGCGTTTCCTATTTTCTATTTGTAGTCGCTTTAGGATATTAAAGCAGTCAGGCAAAGTTGAAAGCAATGAATGCCTCGACGTTCGCTGAGTCGAATGAAATTTTGAGCGAATTCGCGCTTGTATCTACCGACAGCCTCAGCTATGCACAACAACATCAACTGGTAGATAGGTAATTTTATCTGCAGATAATAAATACGCGCGTTTCCGTTCGATACACGTAGCTTTACGATTAGCCAACTATAAAAGTAGATTTTCTATGCATCTCTTGGCATTATCTAGCCGCTGCGCTTTCAATTGCGTCGTGAATCGAAGATACGAGAACATCAAAGAGAGATTTCGTCACGGTTCATTGACCATAACAATGCGTTTACGGTACTGTTGCATTTTTTGCTACTGATAAGTGTTTTCGATGTGCATCAGAATTGATTTATACGCGTTTCGCTCGGGCGTATGTGTGGTGGGTTAGGGAGAGAGTTTATTGGAAAATACTGAAATTGAATTGGAAATTCAATTAATATTTAGCATGTGCGATTTTGGGTAAAAGGGCTTCCCTTGCTCGGGCTTCGGCTCGCTCTCAGCTGATTGATATTGGCGGTGTCACTCCCGCGGGGGTGGTGGTGGCGCGACGCTGGAGTTTTGGTGGCTGGAATTGGCAGCGGCGGATTCCAGTCCTCGTGGCCGATAAGACTCGGCCATAAAATACAAAACGCAAAAACGTCGAAAATGAACGGATTTATTTCTGCCATTTACTTTATTTATAGTCGGCAAGTCGGAAGAGACAGAGAGAGAGAGAGAGCTGAGCGGCAACCGGCAACACACACCCTTCCGGGGGATTCCTATGCTGGGCTGTCTCCTCTTCGCCAGTATTACGAGGAGGAGGCAGCAAAGCACTCTCTAGTAGCACAGGGCCAGACACTCGGCGGCTCCCATTCTGTGATTCACTGCGCACAGAACAACAGCATACACACTTTATGGGTGTATGGACGCCATTTGTGGTCGGCATTTTCGCGTATTTTGCGTTCGGGCGTTCAGGGTTGTGTTGTGTGTACGCCGCGAATGCCACCCATCTAAAAACCAGTTGGTTGCAATTCCAATTGGACGGAACGTGGCGCTAGGAAGTCGGAAGGGAAGCGGCGCTGTTGAATTCAATTTCGTGTCGACCATTTATATTCTTTTCAGAAGATTAATATTACTTGATATATGTTAATATATACAGGTTTTCTAGGTTTTAACAAGTGATGTTAAAATGCATATATATGGAAATATTTTATTCAGTTTTTACTATACCGGCAACCACATTAACATCTGTGGTTGTTACAGAAGTTTTCTTCACCCTGGGCAAGGCTAGCAACCTACCCAAAGGGAATTAATATGCTCATAGTTACCCAGAAAAATTCTGGAAGAATGAAGAATGTTCACCCCGGTGGGTGAACTAAGAAGAAGAAGACTATAATCACAATCCCCAGAAATCCCTGTCGTAGATTAAAATGTTTAAGGCAAGTTTAGGGAAGACAAAATGGAAAATATAGCCGTCCCTTGAATAAATACTAAATATTGCAGACATTAATATATTTGCCTAGTAACATTTTAGCATCAAATTAAATGTATTTCCTTTATTTACATATATGAAAACATAATATGTCCTAACAGGAAAATGAATAAAGTTAACATGTAAATATATACATACTTTCCCGAGAATACTAATCCTAGCAATAAAGGGAAATCATAACGTATTTAAATTCGCTGCAACTGTCGTAATGTCGCTTATATTATTGGCACATGTGATCATCGGAGCGATCACTCTCGTTGGGGTTAGTTACGTTAGTTATGACTCGACCCGAAAGCACCACGCAAATAGCCCCATCTAATTCAAGCTGCGATAATGAGAGTCCAAGGGCATGCAGGCCCACCACACTCGCATACATACACAAACACACATGTACACACAAACACCAAAGGGCAACACGGGGGCAGCACAAAGGAGACAATAATTTTTCCGCGTCGCGTCTATTCAGGTTGGAGTTGCGCCTGTGGCCTAGCTGGAGCTAGTAGAAGTAGGGTGTTGCAGTTTTTCGATTCGTTTACTCCAGGGGTGTCTCTCTGAGGCTCTAATGAAACGCTGCACATGTTCACTGCGACACGTACGTGCCATGCATACACACATACACCGATAGACGAAACACTCACACCAAATGTACTTAGGAATACGTGCGTATGGGTTTCGTGCCCGGTTTTGTCGAAATGCTTATTGGTACGCGCACTAAGGAGCAGCCGGGTGCTTAACGAAGGGGAACGCACGCGAGTGAAAAGGGACCCCCATTAAATGTGGGACCTCGATGCACGCATGTGTCGTTAGACTCATACTATACAGGGTAGTTGAAAAGACGTAATGAAAAATATTTAAAATATTTTAAACAGGTCTTTTAAAATAGTTTTAAATCCTTAAAAATGTTAATTTTGATCAAATCAATAGAATTATTTCGTTTTTTCCACATTTACAACTTCTTTTGATAGGCCCCATTTCTTTAATTAAAGAATACTACTATTTTTAACTCGTTTTATTTGCTTTTCACGATTTTTGATTGTTTTTATTATGTTATTACGCCTTTTTTAACTTTTACGAAGTATTTTGAAATGTATACTTCCAAGGGTGAATTGTTGTATATATGTACAGATGGTTATCGCCCCGCAACTGCGAAATTGCTACGTAAATTGCAAGCTACTATTACAGAGGGTCCTCCCTTCTTTCCATCAAAGGCATCCCTGCCTCCTCACCGCTACCACTGATGCAGAATTGCTTTGGTGGTCCTTGCTCTAGTGCATTTCTTCGGAAAAGCTTTCAGTGCTGCGTCGAAAGGGAGTTTTTGTCCTTAGCTGTACGCTACCGCCACCGCTGCGTTAGGTTGCGTTGGCGGTAGCAGTGGGCCCCAACTCAATACGTCCCTCAACCACCCCCAAGGCCAAAACGTGTGAGCGCACCGACTGGAAGCACTTTGCAGATGCATAAATTGAACACGCATTGAAGCACCAATTGCCCCAAGGTCATTTTGGCCTCGCTTTCATTTTCCTTTGCAATTTACATCCTTGTAGACGAGCCTCTCTTACTTTGGACCCCTTCAAGGGACAAATTTCGTCAATATTTTCCCGAAACGATTCCAGCACTTGCCGAAATTGCCAGGGAATAGAAATAAAATTAGTATTTAATGAACGTTTGCTCTCAACCTTGATTGTACATAATACAATTGTGATTTTCTGAAGGTTGCATAAGAAATAAGTTAGTAAATATATGTGCAAATTAAAATATTTAATATGAATGCGGTAGAAGAGAGAACAACAACAAACGAAACAATGATTAATTTACATCTGTTTTTGTCTACGTCTTTGTTGTTAAGTTAGTTTTTATTACTTTGTTATTCGGTCTGTAATAGACAAAAACAATTAATTTCAGCATCGCAAGTAGTCACGTTTTGTTTTACACAAGTTGAAAAGTTGACATCTATTGCCTTGCAGGAGTAAATGGACTTTTGTTTCGCTCACAAGCAGCAGCAGCAGCAAGCGGCGCAAAACCTGTTAATTTATTCATTAACAGCCAGCAGCGCGGCTGGTGTGTGCCCCAATGAAAAACGCAATTAAAGCGTTTTTCAATGGAGCCGCCTTTAATTACTGCGATTATTATCGCATTTTTTAATGCACATTCCACGACTGGAAGCTTTGTAGTTTGCGTAATAATATGCAACTCGCAAAAAGCGTCAAACAAAGGTGTGCGTGGTTTTTTTGTTGTTGTATGCGCCCTTTTGCCATTCTCGATCATTCTGTTTGATTACAACTTATTTCGTGCGCTTCGGGGCGTGTTTTTGTCCTCTCTTCGACGACTTTAAGAAGCCGCGCGGCCACTTTAATCGAATCGTCCGTTGCGAATTGCGTAGTCAACGAGATGTGGACGACGCAAAAAACGAAATGAAATCGCTTTAAAAACTTTCGGATTTCATTGCCCGAGAGCACCGAACTTTGGCAAACTTTTCAATTAATTTCCTCAGCAATAAGAAGTAACGAAAAATGAAGTTGGAAGAGAGAGGGGGAAATGTCCGTATTTTTAACAAAGACTTTAAAAAAGTCGAAAATTTAACATGAAACTGCCAATAATCGAAAAGTTTTAATGATTCCACATGAATAATCATTTTCAGTTAATTGTGTTTTGGTTAATTTATTTTTAATTCGCTTTGTAGTGTTTTAAATTCATGCTTTCATTTTATATTCTTTGCCAATTGTAAATTTGTGTTTTTGAAGTTTTCATAGTTTAAAGAAAATGTAATTATTGAGTTTATGATGTCAGTTAGTCAATTTGACAATAATATAACATGCAGGACCCAAAATTTTGTTTATAATTTCTTGCCACATGAATCTGTGAGGGAAGTTTTGGCGAGAGACACGAAATTCGCGTGACGTTGCGATGAAATTTCGAGGAGCTGCGGTTGGTTGGCTGCTGGTTGCTGCTCTTCTGCCTTTGGCTCCTCTCTTCTTCGTCAAGTTAACGTAATTAAAACGCTTCACTTCAGCGCAGCCGAGTGTGGCTGCTGCGCCACTCTTATATTTGCACATGCTTCTTATCCCGTTACAATTAGCATTGTCACGACGGCGACGGTGTGTCAGCATCGCACGTCGCTTCTAAAACTCATCGTCGAGAGTTTGACGGGCATGCGTGCGACTTCATTAGCTGGATTATCTCGCCTGCAACACCTTGGAAGCCTTTATTTTTCCTTGTTTTACTTACGTTGGTACATACTTGACATTCTTCATTTATTAGACAAGTTCAGGAGTTGGTTGTTGTGAATGATGAACGGAAATTAATTAGGGAAATAAATTCCTGAAGGTATAAACCCACGTGTGGAATAAATATATCCGTGGTCGCTATATAGTCTATGGTCGACGATCAAACCTTGAAATTTTAATTTATCGCTTCATTTAGGAGTAAGTAGGAGCAGCTGTGATGGTAGCACGTAAAAATTAATTGAAAACGTAAAGAAATAATTACTTTATTGACGTTGTGCTACATGCATCTTTACATCTTTAGTTTGTATGTTGTAATCTTTTACGACTGGAAAAGCGTCGTCGCGTCGAATCTTGACGCGTGTTTGGGAATTTAAATTGCGTTTTAAACTTTTTAATTTTGAAAATTATTACTTTGGTGGTAATTATTATTTCGGATACCAGCATATATGAGTGTTTCTTAATTTTCAATTTCAAAATTAATACATGAAATAGAAGTTTGAAAAAAATATATGAGAATGAAATAAAACGATAGAAAAACACAAGTGTCATTGAAAAATGAATTCTCTTTGTTTCAAATTTGGAATGCATTAATGTCTTGGGAAACACACGTGACCATTCTACAGATCGTAGTTACGAGTGGAATTTTATGATGCTCTAGTTTACGGGACGCGATTAACATTATACTGAATAAACCGCAAATGCACGGCTTTGCCTGGCATCATTGTGGTCGTGGTTTTGCGGTGGACGCTGGAATTTTTATATTTCCTCCGCGTACAACAAGTACATACAACGAGCGCGCGCATTCCGTCGCTTTGCAGCAGGAACAGTCGCGGCGCATCGTGCGAAGAACTGCTGCAGGTCGCATCGCACTCTGCTATCATCGGCCGCGGCGAGCACATTAAGAGCTATGTAAATTTGTGTCCATTATTCTCGCACTCGTTACGAGACGCCACACACTCGGTTGCTACGAAATTGTGTCTTTGGCGAGGTGCAGCACACCGGCGAGAGGTTTGCTTTGAGTAATGTGGTATTTCATGTGGTCGTTGGCTATCTGCGCGATGTTCTTTTCATACACACCGACCAGAATGTGGAAAAGTATATAAAATATATTACATTTATGCTTTTAACAAGTACCAAGGTGGATCAACTCGTGGAAAGAAGATTGCAAGCAGAGCAACCAGTTCAACTGCTACATTTTCTGATATAAATTCCACTTGAAAACGGATTCTTTTGTTTCTTTTATACAACATAGAAGTGGAAACATATTTTCGAATGTTATATTTTTATATTACATTGTATTTGCGTGATATTCTTTATAATATTACCGACATTATGACGAAAGTAAAGTTTTTGCATTTACTAACATTACACACTTTATTGATATCAACATTTTATGAAATTGTTAAATATTTTAACTGTTTTTAATATTTAAATGAAAATTATAGCGAATTTCGAAGGAAATAAAGAGAAAAAGAGGGTTTACTAGGCCAAAGTGTAACGAATAAAATGAATGCAAACATGAGCAACGTTGGTATTCGCCCGTTCTATGCGTGCAACTGAATTGCTTGATAAGATTTTTACAGTTTTACGCTCTTTGTACGCCTCTGTTGACTCGCCGAACATGTACAGGAACACATACAACCATACAACCTTCAGGAAAAAAGCAATGCGGGCAGCATTTCCGTGCGCTATCGCGAAAAGCTGCGAGTTGTGTATGTTCGCTTCGTGGCCGGGGCTTTCGCGTGACTCTTTTGACTCGCGATAATTATTGTTATTGTGTTGCCTCATTGTGCGAAGCACCGAGGGCAAAGCTCGTGTCCCCCATCACGGAGCATCATAGCCACATCATGCCGCTGGTGCATTGTTATTTTTGCACTCTCTTTGCTTTCCGCCGATTTTGCGAAAGAGCAATCGACGTCTGCCGTACTCGACGGCTTCAGTACTTTTTGATTGCGCCACTTCAAGCGTTGCCACTGTGCATCCCTAAGTGAGTTGCAATGATCTCGACTCACCGCCGGCGCTGTGCGGAATGTGTGCATGTGGCTGACGCTACTTTATTTCTTGCTTTCATTTCGGCGATTTACACGCTAGCAAAAAAGTTGCTGCGTGTGCGGTAACTTAATCACCGTCTAGTTGTAGTTAAACGCTTGTGGTGGGTTTTTCGTTTTAACTACTGGCAGCGGATCAAGAAGTCGGTATACGTTGCCGACGGCGATCGCGAACATCATCGTTCGGATGGCAAAAGTTTGCTCCTGCTCCTGCTGTTGATGTTGCAGTTGGCAGTGCGCTTGAATCGCGAATGATTGCGGCGTGTGTGTGCTTCGCGCCACACACGTTGCAGGCCGCAGCAAAGCTTCACTCGCGAGAGAGGCGAATGACTAACAAGAAGCACAAAAAAGCAGCAGGGAAAGCGCTGCCAATGAGACGCAAAAAAGCAAGGCACCCAAGAAGTTAATGCAATTGAAGGCAGGCCTTTTTGTGTTGCAAAACACGACGCTGTGCACCTGCACAACGACTTTAAGTCACTTCATTTAAGATGGAGTTATATTTTTATGTTCATTTCACAATAACCAGATGTACCTGACATTAATCTCTTATTTTAATTGAATGTACTTTACTTTAACAATGTAAAGATGAAGAAAAAAAGTGAAATTTGAATGTTACAAAACTAACATTTCTTAATCTTGTTAATATGAGCTTATTTGCGTTTCTTCGTTTTTTTTTATAATTAAAATATCAACATTGTTGAAATATTTTGCAAGAAATGAAATATTTTCAAAGTAACCCTATTAGTATTCAAAAATAAAATATTAAAGTTTAATTAAACACCAATTCAAAACTGTGCAAACATCGATTGAATGTTTTGCGATGTACTTGTCGCCACGAGTTGAATATATCTACTACTATTAACCTCTAATTGGTTTACAATGTAGGCGGTTAGTGTTTAGTTGGCGAATATAAATTTAGCAAACCGGTTTATGATATAATCGCATAGAAAATCAACGCAATATGCTTGATGCTCATTTATTTAAATTGGAATTTTTTGCGCTTGGATAAAATGTGAACAAGTTTTACTCGAATTTTTTGCTTGAGAGCTCCAATACTCTCAAGAGCCATGGTTTGGAGCGTGGTTCCTCATGCGCAGTTTTTTAACAAGCTGCTTCTCATTCGCAAGTTTGTTATATAAATCTCCATTCGTCGGTTTATATAATCCTTGAAAATTAATTACACTTCGCACTTGCTTGTTGTAGAACGCCGAAGTCGAATTCGGCGTTGCTTAATTTCGCAGGTAGCCAAATTAAAATGTTCGTCAAACAAATAAATACATTACGCCGCGTCGGCCGCGTAGTGGTTAAAGATTTGGAATATATGTAGGCAACAAACGGCTTTTGCGAAATAGAAATGCGTTTCTCGTTCGCCTGGCAGAGTTCTCTTCATTAGTGCATCTATCTTTGACGTCTCTCCGTGCGTTCTCTCGACGTTTTATTTATTCGGGGAGTGCAAGCAGGCAAGGCAGGCCGACAATTTCGAACGATCTTGGAGCGTAGATAAGCGCCCCAAAGTCGAGGATCGCGTACAACTGATTCTATCCAAGCACTTACTGAATGTTGCAAATATTACACCAACTTGGTATTTTCTAAGAATTCGCATTTAAACGGACTTTTTTAAAGATAGTTTAAAATTTTATAAACACATGAAAACTTTAAGAAATACTATGATTGTTCAAGGAGATACTGACGATCGCAAACAAATCGTTAGTAGTGTATGCAATTGTTAATTTAAACATTCGGTAAATAGGACGGAATCAGCAGTTTAGTTTACATTTACATGAATTGTTCAGAGTTTGGTGTATGCGGGTGGGTGGATTTCTATACGTACATGTGATGCGTATGTGTGCTCGGATTCCGGTTTGTTATTAACCCATCGGGGATTAGAGAGCGCAGCAAGCGATAAGAAATTAAACTCCGGTCGCAAACCAACAAGCACGCACCCCCTTGGTGCTTGGTAAGACGCAGCATCACCCCAACTTCCTCCCATCCTCTACTAACAAGGAAGTAACAAAGGAGCATATATCGGATCAAGTAAACTCACGAATTACAGACAAAATTCCCAGACAAAAAACGTTTTCGACCCCTCGAGATCGTCGCTACTTCTACTTAGACTTGAATGACCCGTAGCGATTTCGATTAATTCTGTGATACAGAACTGACGCACAATCACAATAAGGGTACGAGCAACAACTTCCAAGTGTTGATAGTGATTACGATCAATAAATACGGAAACGCTTTGCTTTTGCAGGCAGTTATCCTGGAATGTAATGCCGTGCAACGACAATCATCACGAATTGCGAAAATTGTCGGCATAGCTACTGTTTGCGCAAAGGTTTCGATCGCTATGCTTATTCCATCGATTTGCGACGTGACATTTCGTAGTGTAACGTGCAATGTCTTGAAATATCATCCATTATTTCTTACTTGCTGGCATTCTATTATCTAGTATTGTGATAAAAATGATGTCATTGTTACTCACATTTTCTTATGCTTCCGTGCATGATTCAATTCTGTGATAACGAATAGTCAATAAAATTCTTAGAAATCGTATGGTTGGATTACAGTAATCAGTGTAATAAAAACCGTTTGTATTGCAATGTCTGGGAGAGCCTGTAGGAGAAATTTTCGGTTTTTATACGTTTTATGTTAACCAAATGTTGATTTTAAATATCTAGCACGCCTCTATTTACCATCCGCGATGACACACACACATACACGCACATACACACACATACACGCACATACACACACATACACACACATACACACACAAACACACACACACACACAACTCTCTCGAATGCTTCGTATTCGTAAAACGTGGCGGCGCACAAAGCCTCGCAATATGTTTAATTCATTGCTAGAATAACGAGAATAAATCCGATGCGACAATAGAGCCCCCGGCCGTATTCCACCAAGCTCAGCGCTGGAATTATTTAATACATTGATGATGCAACGTTTACCTTTAAGTAATTACCATCGACGTGCACCTGAGGTGAGTGGTGGCGGCAGCGCGCACTTTCTTTTTGATTGTTTATGCGCGCGGTTCTTTCATGTATTTTTTGCGCAATAGCACCACACCGCGATGCAGTTATCCCGCTTATTACTCGGAATTGTCATTTAATTGCTGCAAAGCCTGCAATGAACGTTGCATGTTTGGTAATTACGATTAGTTTGGTACGTAAGTAGATTCCTAGATTGATAAAGTCTATAAATATTAATTGTATACTCGTCAATCATGTTCCATTGAAATTGATTCAAAGCATTAGAAAATCTTTTTATGATGATTGCCACGTCCATTAACGCGTACAACGATGTTCGTAAGAGTGCAGTTTGTAAGCTCTGAAAAAATAAAACTTGCTTGTTGTAATTTGCATTCATTCACAACGTCTAGTAGAAAACTTTGCGTATTTGACACTCGTTCGAGCGGTGTGCGGTTTCTTATTTTTTTCTTTCTTCCTACGGGCACAAGGTCGTGACGGGTTGCGGTAAAGTTTTAATGGCTGAAATTAATTGTCTCGCAAACTTTTTCCCGTCGACGATATGCCGAAATTTTTTCGTTATTTTCTCTTTTCCATATTTTTTCCGGTAGTATTATGACATCAAACCCTTTTCACGCGCGTTTGATATATTATGAAACTTTGCGTTTCCTTAAAAAGTTTAGGCATTTTCTTTTTGAATTTTTGACCCAATTAACGATTACGTGCACCGTGAGCGATACGACACTAACGCTTCCCAGCTGGTAGGCCCAACAGTATGCAAAACGCGTATGCAAATTTTCTAAAGACGCTCCGACAAAAGTCGTGCATTTTTGTGTGACGGTAGCCACAACGCGGCGCGGCAGCGATGGTGGTGTAAGCGTTTGGTGTGGCCGGGAAAGCTTGAAAATTCAGTGGATTTACATCGCAATTGGAAATAACCGGTGGAGGACTTACTCTGCGAATACATTTTTCCCGTACTCCCTGAAGCTCGACGCGACGCCCTTCTATGTATGCGGTGAGCGACGCACGCTGGGATCGTCCATGTTGACGTGGGATTCCCAGGCTATAAAAAATCGTAGCAAAAAAATCTCACCTTCAGAATGTGCACATAAGGTGTTTCCGTAGCGTACGTCGGCGTAGGTTGTGAAAAGCGTTCCTATATTTCCTCAAATATGCGGGTATCATGATTTTGCGCAAAGGGAGTATAACACTTTTTCTGCCTCGCACACAACGCTGATGTCTTCACGTTTCACGCGAAGATTTCCCAAGTTGCGGCGTGTATTTTACTTTCAAAAACAACGTGGTTCGTTCGTGGTTCGGTAGGACCGCATATTGGTTTCAAATTTACATGAACCCCATGTCAAATTTAATAATGTTATTTTTTTCCGTTCTTGATATTATTAAAATGGGAATATATGAATCTAAAATGTTTTCTTTGTGTTGCAGACCAAAGCAATGATGATTTCAAGAAGCCTTCTGGTCCTGCTGCTCGTAGATGTGTCCGTCGGACTGACGTGCCCCACCGGCTGCGAATGCAACGATGACACATTCGTCGTGAAATGCGAGAAAAGCAAGCTGGACGTCCTGCCAATCACACTCAACCCGGCCATCCAGCGTCTCGTCCTGCGCAACAACAAGATCAAAACCGTCGACGGTGCCGCATTTCAATTCTATCGCGACCTACAGTACGTCGATCTCTCCAGCAATCACTTGATCAACATACCGACGAAGAGCTTCCTACAGCAGGACAAACTGCAGGAACTGCACCTCAATAAGAACAAATTGTCGATGGTGAACAACAAAACCTTCCAGGGCTTGAAGTCGCTCACCGTGCTCAATCTGCGCGAGAATTTCATTCAGGAATTGCCGCGCGGCCTGTTTTCCATCTTGCCGAAGCTAGAGGAATTGAATCTCGGCCAGAATCGTATCTCGAAGATCGACGCGCTTGCCTTCGATGGACTGCTCGCGCTGCGCATTCTCTACTTGGACGATAATCAGCTGACGTCGGTGCCGACGCCGTCGTTTGCCGTTATGGGCAGCTTGGCTGAATTGCACGTGGGGTTGAATGATTTTACAGCGCTGCCGGACGATGCATTCGCCGGATTGGCCAAATTGGCAGTGTTGGATCTCAGTGGCGCTGGTCTTTCCAACATTAGCGAAAATGCTTTGCATGGAATGACTGGATTGAGGAGTCTTAATTTAGCGGATAACCGTCTACGTGTGATTCCAACCCAACAATTATCACACTTGAACCGTTTGGAGGAGTTAACAATCGGACAGAATGAATTCGCAACGCTTGAACCGAACTCCTTTAAAGGTTTGAACAATATCAGGAAAGTCGATATCACCGGTGCGACACACCTCGAACGAATCGTAAAGGGTACTTTCAATGATAATCTCAATTTGGAGACTATCATATTGGCTAGCAATCGCAAACTTAACCAGATTGATGATGGAGCATTGGTGGGATTGCCTAATTTAAGACACCTCATTCTGCGCGAGAATGCGTTTACCTCCTTTGCAGAATCAATGCTTGCATGGAATGAATTAAGGTCTTTAGAGCTCACTGACAATCCTATCCATTGCGATTGCCAGTTATTATGGCTGGGTAACCTGCTTGCGATGAAGAATCTCACAACCGTGCAGTGCGTTTCACCGCCCCAGCTCAAGGATAAGACGCTGCGCACCCTCAGCGCTGATGATCTAGGTTGCTCCTTTCGCGATCCGCGACAGCGAGCTATCTTGGTGACGCTGTGCGTGAGTGCTGCGCTTATCGTGTGCATTATTGGGCTGCTCCTCTTCCGCTACCGACAGCGTGTGCGGGAGGCGCTAAAGCAGCACAAGTGGAACAAGCGCACCGCCATAAGCCGCAAGGAGCACGAGTACCAAAAGACCTTCGCCAACGATGACGAGTTCATCATTCGACACGCGCACCAGCACCACATGAAGCCGATTCCGGTAACGGAGTTGTAGCTAGAGTTGAGCGCGCCGCCAACCAACCAGCTCACCACCGGTGGAGTGTTTTGCGTCGATGGCGTGGACGTGGGTGGGCGGCGCGCGCGGACCACACCGCGTGGTGGCAACAGTGGCGGCGGTGGTGGTGCAGCCGGCGGCACACTGCCCGTCACCGGTTTCACATACATCACGGGCGACACGTGCCGCGCACATACGCTCACGCGCACGCTGAATCACGGCGACGGCGGCAATCATCATCATCGTGGCAACGGCTTTCCGCGATACTTGCACCAGCATCCGCACGACCATCATCACGATGTGTACCAGCATTAATTATTTCATTAATTGCGTCGTACTGCTGTCAATGACGCATCTGTGGTGGAAGAAACTGTAATGTGCACCGCCCATTTTTAAGCGAAATGTGTTCGGACATTTAAAAAAGCCGTAATTACATATTTAAAAGAAAATTAACAGAAACACGATGCGGTACTTCAACCGAAAACTAATATATAATAAAACTTTAAGAAATCCATTCCACAATGTGATTTTTACGAAAATTTAGAGACTGTACAGTATTTAGTGTCTAAGGATACTTATAGCTCTCGTTGTTTAGCATTTTTTAACAACTGAAGTACAACAAGTATCGATGTGTATCTTTGAAATGTAGATCATTTCAAAGCAACAAACAAAGCAATTGTATATCATAGGCAGCCAAATAACAGATTCGTGCCACAAATCCTTTGAAAATGTTTTCTTAAATTTATTTTAGACTGAATCCTGGTGTGTTCAATTGGATTATGACACGAAATCGTGATAACAAACTCCAAGAAGTTCTAATTGCTCTCGAGCGGCGCAGTATTCGAAAGAAAACTTATGTTCAGATATAATTTGGAGCACAAATTTTAACCTTCTAACCATCTTTCAAATCTAATTGTAAATATGTAGCGTAACTTGCAATATTAATTCAACATAATCTTTTGGATTGACACAGAACATTTAGAAACAGATGCAAAACATTTATAAATACATGTAAATATCAACATTTATTTATGAAAATTGAAGATTTTATTGGAAAGTTCGGTGATCTTTCCATAATTTTTCTTTTCACTAATTAAAAGTGGTTGTGAATATTTTCCAGTGTTTTTTAGTAGATACATTTGTAAACATGTCTGTCCTTTTGGTCAGTATTCTCCTGTATTATTTTATTGTACATAACGTTTCACGAAGAACCAGAGATACTTTTAAAACTTCAGCTAAACAAACTATGGCGTGATGCGGCAGCCATTATTCGCGAACACGTAATTTTCGAAGATACTAGTCAACATCGTCGTAATTAATAAACGATTAAGATAATTATATGGAAATTACATTGAAGATAATAGAGATTGCATGTTTGTGGACTATTTTTGTGCTGGTTTGGTTGAATGGCGAATGATTTTCTCAGCATTTCAGTGATGAAATGCTTTAGATAAATTATTGCGGAATATATGCGAATTTGTTGAATGGATGCGTGTAGGAATATCGAATTTGATGCATTCGAAACAAATGTGAACGAGTTTTATATTTAATTGTATATAGTAAGAATAATATAATAATAAACTGATAGAGTTTTGTACATAAAATAAATAATTATAACGAAAGCAACAAACAACAAATAAAATACATTAATAATAATCGATTGTATTTATAAAAATATAATATTAAAATTTCTTATAAAAACTTAATTTCTATATTTTATTACCAAGATTACTTTATTTTCAGAACATCTATGAGAATTTTGAAATTGGTGCCGAACTCGCAATTTTAAAAATGATCTTTCATTTAATAAGAGCACAAACGTCTTTGATTTCAGATGGAGAAAATTTGTGTATGAAACATAAATAATAAATCTTCTTAAATGCGAGGAAGACTTTCATTGATATATAATTTATTTGTAACAGAGATTCTCGAAAACTATGAAACTCTTTCAGGATGTTTTTACATTTTCTCATAGAGAATGATATATAGAATAATACATTTTTCGGAGACCATTTTTTCCTCGATCGGAAAAAAAACTATGTTTTTCACCAAAAATCAGTCAAAGGGTTAGCCTCTCTGTTACAAATAGAGATAGATAGATATATTTTAACGGCTATCGACCATTACAGTCTTTCTGCCATGAGTTACAAATAAATTGTATTACAATGAAAGTCTTTCTCGCATTTAAGAAGTTTTATTATTTATTTTTCATTTGTTACAAATTTCAATTCGTACACAATTAAAAATATTGTAATCTTATTCTCTGCTGTAAATATGTTGTGAACTATAAATATGATGTGTTCATTTTGATCCGTAAATTTTCGACCAGGTGTATGCCGCCTACGTGACGCAGTGGTAGTGTAGATGGATACCAACGAAAAGGTCGCAGGATCGAGGCCCGGCCGGGTCGCTCACTTTTCCTGTCTCGCGGGTGCTTGCTAGTCGTGAGTCGGATGGAGTTCGCCGCTTCGCGGCGAACTGTAATAATTGTAGCCCACTGGGAAAACGAACTACCGCCGCGAAGCGGCGGTTGACCACTCTATTTTACTAAAATGTATGATTAAAAAATAAATTTCGAAAAAAAATTTCGCTAACTCCGCAGGCGGGAATTGAACCCGCCGCGGCCAAACAGTAACCGAACGCCCTAACCACTAGACCAACACCCCGACTGCCAGCCGACAGTCTCCGAATAATTAAAACACGGAATCAATTGAAAGAACATCAATTCCTATATAACAATATACGGATCGAAAGTTATAAGAAATCATTACAATACCAACCAACAATACTGAGGCAAATTGTGAAAGAGAAATGGAAACGGAGGAGACGGATGACCAAGTAGGGAGGATGGGATGAAATACCACGGAGGCGAAGCATATGTAGAATTAAAGCATGATAGTTGCACATCTGCTGTGCTTAATTTACTTTATTTTGTCTTATTGTTATGGATTATATTTTGTTTTATTTATTTATTTTATGAAGCCTATTGGCGGCAAAATGTAAAATGGTGTAAAAGATGAATGCCAATAAATGTCCTACTACTACTACCACACTACCAACCTTGCATCTTTCGAAGATTTTACGATAGTATGAAAAATTTTGGTATCAGGATCACAGAGAAGCGAAGAGATAAAGTTTGAGGATTTCAAAAATTAAATAAGTCTTATTTTTCATTCAATTCGGGAAAAAAACGTAATTTTAAACTTTTTAAAATTTTCTACGGAACCTAATTCCAGCAGCGCCATCTCTTAGATAATAGTAGAATAACAAAGCTCTTAAAAAGCTCAAAGAGGAATCTGTATTTCCAAAGTGGTTGAACTTGGTACATTAGGCAAGAGATGGCGCCACCCATATATAAATTTTGTCATTGACTTAACTAAATATTATTATCTGTTGCTTTCTTGCAATAAATATATTATTATTTATTGCTGTTAAACTTGATATTTTCCTCACGGTTTTATTATAAATAATTTAAATTGTAGCCTAAACTTGCTTATAAACATCTAAATTTACGATGTTCGACATAGCCTCTAGCAGTAAACATCTGCAATTTCAGCGCAATAATTCATTCAATTCTTCCAATTACCAAACTGATAAATGCAAATGCGCTATGAAATTATTTCAATCCCTATCTTGTAATTGCGAAAAGAAAGAAAGCGGCATGCAACGTCATTTACGCCTCAATACAAACCAATCACAACTAAATGAAGTGCTTTTATGCTAAGAAAATTTCTAATTAACTGTCAATTCATAATTTTCTGCTGTGTAGAAAGAAATTGAGTGCATTGAAGGCATTACAACAATACACCTACCTCATAATAACATAAAAATTGTAATAGTTAAGTCACTTAATACTTTAGATGTTTTAGAAGTGACTTAACGTTTCTAACTTTTATAAACATGTTTTATCAACAACCAACAGAAGACTCCATTAACTATAATAAAAATTGAATTTTTTAACAGAGGCAAATGAATAAATATGCTTGAATATATCCTAACCCCATGACTGATTTTTGACAAAAACCGAAAATCTGTTACATTTAAAATATTGCAATCCTATTCTCAGTACATCATAATCTATAAGTATGAAAATGTCATTTTAAAATATAAAATTTCGGAAAGGTGTATGCCGTCTCACAGCGGCAGAATCGATGGATGCGAACAAGAGGGCCGTAGGCACCTGCGACTCTCTTATTCGAACACCAAGCGGGAAAATGTATGAATTCCCCGATTGCGTAAACTATATAGTTTCCGAAATATATTTTTAAATTTGGTATGATTTGAGAATGATATCAATGGTGTCTCTTAGACACCATTCCATCGAATTCGGAGAAACTTTATTTTGTTGTCAAAAAAGTCAAATGGTTAGTCTTGACAATATTTTGGTGAAAAAAGATATAGTATTTCCGATCAGAAAAAAATGCTCTAAGTATTCACCATAGATATTTAAATTGTTTAAGTATATGAGAAATAATTACTTATAGAGTTTGTACATTAACTTGAAATATTTGCTGTGTTCCTCTATGCCATCAATTTTCATTGCAGGATTAATATGTCCCAAGTTTTCATACGTTTCTACAAAATAATCCTGGAATCCAACTTTAGCTGCGCATTTCTGTGATATCACTGAAGAAAACGCCGTGATAGTAGCCTCCACACCAACGGCGCGGCACAACAATTCACGTGCATCGAGAAGTCTTTCTCCCAGACCATCCCCACGGAATTCCTCAAGCACATATAAACCCATTGCCTTTATACATTTCTGCAAATTAAATTCCTTGAAGAAATCACGTTGATTCTCTGCATAATCCAAAATTGTTATAAATGTTCCGATAGCTTTCCCAGACACCTACAATTTTAATTTGAACTTTAATTATTTGGTATTGTTTCTTTTGTAAAGAGTTTTAATCTAATTGTTAGCAAAATGTTTACTCGATTTATAAAAATTTAAAACTGTAATGTTAATAGCTTACAAACTTACTTTATAATCATCTTTTACGCCGGCTACCACTTCTGAAAGAACATTGAATCCAGCAAGTTTCACATTTCTGGTATTTTCCTCTTTGGTAAGACAAACAATCGATAACTTCTCATTCACGACGCAATTCCACCATTCTCGAAATTCAAACATACTTTCGGGATCTTCCTTAAATTCTAAAAAAATTGTTGATTATTATTCAGGTGTGAGATATAACAAAATAAAGTTTACTTACTTAAATATTTCGTTGTCGGCTCATCGCCGATAAATCTCTCCGTGAGATGCTCCAAAACCTCTGGGAACATGTCCTCGGTTGCATCTTGAATCCAATAATTTCTTGCCTTTCCATTAACGACTTTTTTACCTACAAAATTGCAATAAACTTGAGGGTATTTACGCCGTGACATTGGGAACAATTCTTGCTGAGAATTATAAAATATGGCAAGTATGATGCTAATTTTGTACTGAGCGTAATCGAACTTTGTCCATATTATTATTCAGTAATCTAACCAATGAGCAAGGAGGAGAATGATCATTACATCGCACAATGAACTAATTTATCATACAAAGTGATTGCTGCAGCAAAACCGGTTCATGTCCCCACAAAAATTAACTAAACATGCTAATATGCAAACTTTAAAGTAAACACAAATGTGTTTATTTAATTATCTATGTTACAAATAAAATAGTTTTAAAAGTAAGAAATGACTTTCATAGTTTTGTGAAACAGGAAACTTCTAATTGATTACGGAAAACTGTAAAAGCATTAGATTATATTTGTTCGCGCAAGTTTTCTGCTGACATAATAATCGTTATCAATCTGATTTGTTCGCAATGATTCATTCGCAACTTGGAATAATCACAACGTTTGCAATTTCATAAACATTAGTTCTATGTTTAAAATATGCATGTCCATCGGATCTGCGCACCATAAATGACTTAAAAAGTGGTGTGCATTGCATGGATAATTCAATTATTGAGGTTAGAATCCATTACTTAAATATATAAATAACAGTTTTGCTGACTTACCAGATATTGCAAATAAAAGCGTTTCCAGAGATTTCCACAGTTTGTCGTAACTAGTCGAAGGTAGACCAAGTAAGATGGAAATGGACGACGCCCTTCGTTACCTCCTAGGACTGGATTATAAAGAACCTGCTGTTATAGACGAGCTGAAAGAGACGTTCAAAACCGAAATAGCATCAATTAGAACATCACACCTTCACATTAAGTCGCTTCATGATTTGATTAAAGTTCTACAAAAAAGACTATCACTCACCGATGCGGGCGTGGATACAATAGCCGAAAAACTCCCAAGACATATTTTCAATGAATATGAGAAAATCAAAATGGGACCAATGCAAGTACAATACATGCGTAATCAACTACAACCGTCTCTAATACAACAGAGCGCAAACCCTCCACAAACCGCTTCCCATCAAAACACTATCAATTGCCACAGACATCGTATGTATAGTTATGATAAAATATTTAATAGACTGTTATTCCTGGTTTTGTTGTTTAGCACAATTGGGCAAGGTGTACAACATAATATGTGACGAACTGGGCTCCCAACACTGGAAATTTTTCGCCAGGGAACTTGATTTAAAAGAAAATATGATAGATGATTATACATACTGCCAAGGCGATATAAAAAAATGTATACAAAAAGTGCTGCTTGATCATGAAGAGCAGAGTAATCGATATGCATGGAGGCAGGATCTTCTTACCGCTTTGGACAAGGCACACAGATCCGATCTGAGGAGGAAAGTTGAATCCAAACTGGATGAGTTCAGCATCACTTATCACAGTTTGTAAATCTTATTAAGGCAATTGAGGCAAATGTGATTATATTTAGGCAATTGAGGCAAATGTGATTATATTTAAGACTTTCGTATAAAGATGTTCTAAATGGTACTATAATATTATTGTATGTTAAAAATTGTTTGTTAGAATGTGTTATGACTCAAAAATTGGTTTGTAGTTCATCAACCTATTGGAAGTTCTTGTTCAAAATCTATTCTTGCGCTTTAAAATCTATTTTTTATAATTAATCACAAGAGTGCCATTCACTGTAGATTATATTTATAAATAAATGGCAACTTGTTTTGTAATTTTTTTGTTGCGAATTGAAACCATTGACGGATGAATACATGGACCGTTTATAACTTCGACAGCCGATGTAAAAGTAGTAATCCATGCAAAATCCAGAGGTCACGTCGTTGGTTTGACAGCAATCCATTTAATTACATTCGCTTTTTAGGTTTGCTATCCTGAAAACTCTATCGGTATGAACATGTACTAAACTTTTAAATCTGTACAACATATCACCAGATCAAAAAAATTGTTTAACTATTTCAACAACATCTTTCATGTGTTTAACTGTTTGAATCGATGAATTCAAACATATTCAGCCACACTAAGAAACTTCAAGGATATGTAGTGTCACTATAAATATTAGAAAAGTTGCCATCTATTAGTGCCAATGATTCAAACTCAATTTAAATTTATACTCTCATTACGAACAAATGATTATTGAAACAAATAAATTTTATTGTTCTAATTACATTCCACGAACTAAATAAAAAAAACTTCACTTCATAGAAATACTTTGTCGGAGCTTAGAAAAGCAACACTCGATAGCTTGTATGTCGATTATATATTCAAATCCCTGTTATTCATTGTATAGATTATATTTATAAATAAAAAAAATCAAAACATACTCCTTACTTCATCTATCCATCGCTAATTAATTAAAAACAAAAACTAACGCAAAATCTTGCAAAAAGGTTTCAAAACTCAAGAATTACAGCGCTCAGCAAATATACCGAGCAGACGAATGAAATAAATTCCAAGCGACAGACAACGATTGAAAAGTTGACATTACTATTGCGTGGTTAAAGACAGGTCGACATACAAAATGAATATACGGTACATAACAAGTACATAACATACGGTTTCGGGCTCGTCCGTGCTGTGGCATACAGTCGTCACAGCAGACATCGACAAAGTGAGTGTGCGATGTGTTGCGCACCAGCACGGCTAGAGAATGAAATGTTAAACAGTCGTTGGTTGTGTTTATCTGTGTTGCGTGTGTTTTTGCCACTCATGCCGGCCAGAATTACTAGATTTCATCTAGAAAACGCCTTCGTTCCGGAGCTGCTGTGTTTTGTTGCAGGCGAAGAAGTGTTCCCATCAGAAACGCAGTTGAGAAACTTCTGTCCAAGATACAAACATGTTCCTGCTCAGCGTCGGTGTATGTGGCTTAGTTGTGGATGTATGGTGTGTTTCATGTGTTGTGTGTGCGTGCGAGGGAGGAAGGGTGTATATGCAAGAGTGGAGGGTTGGGTGAAGATGTTTTTAAACATTGTACGATGTTTTCGTCATCGAGCTAGCCTTGTCGATTGTATCCTTGTGAGCCTGGTAGCCGATTTGATCCTTGGGTTTGATTCGCAGGCGTTCTTTTAGCTTCCGACCGATCTCCATGACAGCATCGCCACGTGTCGCATTCTTGGTCCACACACCTAAAATATGATCATATTTACATTTTAGGCAACATTAAGAGAACCCTATGCGACCTGTACCAAGTAGCGGCAAAATGCGTAACTAAAAACTTTGTTCGAAAATATTTTCTTTTTAATCTGCAGGTTATAGAATGCCAATTTTTGTACGGATCGATTTCTCATTAAATATAGTTATGTTTACCAAACATTTAGGCGTAAATATGCATATCAAAACAAACCTTATTTACTGAGGAATCGCTCCGTACAAGAACGGGCATTCTAAAACATGCAGATTTGAAAATATTTTAGAAAAAAGTTTGAATTTCACGGTTTAGTTACCCATTTTGCCGCTACGAAGTACGGGTTGCTTTTTTAATCATACGGGAAAAAATGAAGTTTTAGTAACAAAAAAAGTATACTCACCAATTTTATCACCCTTTGATCTAATATTGACTACAGCACCACATACATCATCGGAATTCTCAAATGCTTCACCAATTAAGCATAGAATCTATTCAAAGTACAAGAATCTTAAGTATTACACCCAAAAAAATTAAACATTAAGAAACGTTTTACTCACAATGTCTAACCAAAATCTGTCTAAATCATTTCCGCGTTGCTTTCTCTCTAAGTTGATAAGCCATCTGCCACCACGCTTGTTGGCGTCATCTTCCCACATTGGCCTGACACCATGCTTGAAGAGAGAGTAATCACATCCTTGCCTCAGTTCACTTGCCAATTTTATGTGATTGTATAAACTGCAGAAGAAATAAGAGTCATAAAATCGAACACGAATTTTCGAATTCTACATACCTCCAAAAGTCTTCCACAGTGTCAAACGAAGCAATTATTTTCTGATTCTTCTCCCACGTATTGGTACGATCATTTTCAAAATACCAAAGTGTCCATCGATTCTGCAAAGGGTGCTTGATGGAAAAGTCAACGGGATCGACAATGTCCTGCTCCTTATCTTCGTTTTTTTCATTCTGCAAGATGAGAGAACGCATAGTGACTTGAATAGCAAGTTCGACTACGAATGGAGACAACACTTTGGAGGTGCATTCGAGAATGACCACGCGAGCAAAATGCACCCCGAATGTGCAACAAGGATGCCACGCTATATCAATCGAAAGTGTAGAAAAAGACATATGTTGCACACATCGCCCAAGAGATCTAGCTATCTAGATTATACACCGTTGTGGCACGTAGCGAAGAACCTTACGCGATTTTACAATCACAATCTTATCACAAGGCACATTGCCCTCTACACACGTTTGATTTACCTCATTTTCGATGTTATTCGTCGACATTTTCGTGCTGTAGACCGACCCGCAGCAACAAAACGCACGTAAAGGTTAGAAAACGTACAGTTGCGAGACGTCAGAGATTTTTGCGGCCCACTGTTACCAACCCATAAATTCCCTAAATATAACGCGCGCTATTTTGGTGGCCTAACATTACTGCTAGATTGCAAAAATTAGTCAGAAGAATTAGTCAGAATCCAAATAAATCATACTTACTTACGTTGGAATTTTACGTAGAATATTCAAATAAAATGTAGGACTTAATTATGTGCACACGTACTAATCCTTATAAGTATATTAAATATAATGAAATAAATGACGAAGACTGAATACATACCCACATAATTATGATTTATGATTAAAAGACATAAACACTGAAATTCTAACATGCACGAATGACAGGCGAGCCGAACACAACATATCTATTTTTTCTTTCCACAGCATACTTGATAAAAATTGTGCGATTTCTGTTCCACGTCGATTTGCTTTTATTAATCATGTCAGCCTAAACACACATTCTAAATGTCTCAAAGTTGCTAGGGAAAGTCGCATTGTCTATGTCAGTGGACCACTATAATAACGACATTATTCGTCAGCAAAATTGGATCGCAAGAGACAGTTGACTGTATTTTGTCGTCTAGAAATTCTTTACATGTCTAAATTTAAATTTTAAAAAGATAAGAGGTATTATCTGGTTAAATACAGAATCCAGTAGTTGAATTTCTCCTTCACATGCTTCATAAACGGTTTGGCCTTTTTACCACAGGTGTTTATGGCTCTTATAACTCAAAGTTCCACACATTCGAAAGGTTTCTAACAACCTCTGCGTTTTAATTTTGAGTTCGTTAATTTATTGTTACATTTTTCAAATGTCCTGCGTAGAATGCGTAAATAAACACATAACAATCAATCAAAATAAAAAATCAGTCAATATTTATTATTCAAGATGAAACGATACTAGAAAACAAAAGTGATACAAATGTCGTAAATGTGTACCTTTAATTCGAAATTCGCTCAGTCATCATCTGAATCATTAGCAGCCGTCTTCTTACCATCTTCATCGTTGTCATCCTTATAATGTCGATATTCAGGTTTCAACTCCCACATATTTTTGTGGGGATTCTTGAGATTGTAGTTGCATACATCCTTCAAGATCTCCTTCAAATATGTTATTGGTTGCCTCGTTATTTTAACCAAATCCTTGATGTTGTAATACTGGTGCTTTTCAAAGGCAGCAAAGAGCATTTCTAGTACAGCGTCCTTGTCATCACGTGCCTTCTTACCTTCAGCCTTCTTACTTTGTTGATAATCCAACTACAACCAAATGCATTTCAATTTTATTGAAAATGTTCTATACCCTGTACTGTGATGCAATATTACGTTATGTTTATGATTCGAAACCGGCTTGAAGCTGGGCACGATACTTTTCAACTGTTTCGCTTGCCTTGTTGGCACTGAAGCTTTACGAATCGATTCAAGCTTGAGTTTCATGTAGCAATTATCTGCATATGGTCTACATTCTAATTTCTGTACGATGCTGCCTTCCATGAAGAGTTTTTCAGTTTCTGGCACTACTGCGTCAGTTTTAGTTGCTGGAATATATTCAAATTTGTTATTAATAATAAATATATTTTATTGGCTATCGACCTTTAAGGTCTTTCCGCCGTATTTGTTATTATTTAGTATGAAGTTTGAAGAAATTAGTATAAATATTGAACATACGGATCATATGAGAAAAAACTCCAAGTGTTTGCTGGGTCACAGTAGAAAAATCCAGCCGGTGATCTTTTGGAATTGGTTCCTCGCCAGCTTCATTGAGATTCAGCACAGCTTGTGAAAGAGTAAGTGCCACTTGCGGTTTATGACCTTGTGTGCTTTAAAAGTTGATATTAATTTAGAAATTAGAGTAATTTTCTTTAGTTATTAAGAAATACCTGGTTATCTTTAATTTTCCAACTTCAATTTCATTTTGTGCTTTTTCCCATCGACTTGCGATATATTTCGGTACTTTCACAAGCCACACACCTCGTGCAGCATTAGATAAATCTAAATCTCGATCAATGTGAGACATAATGAACTAGATTCTGCACTTAAATTGTTAAAAAAAATGCAGAACAAATGAATGCAACCAACTGTTTTTTTTCAGGTTATGTTTCGATACAAATAATAAGTTAGCCTAGCTACAAACCTTTATGGAACTAAGCATTGAGGTTTAACACTTCACTAAATTTCATGTTTATCAGGGCTTGTTTGTACTCACAAAGAGAATTTAACTAGAACTCAAAGCAACAGACTGGGTGGGCTTTGTGATGCATAAAAATATTATAAAAACGACAAAATAACATTTAAAGATATATTTATTTCATATACTATTTAGTTAATAACATGTGTAAGAAGTAGCATACAATTTATAAGAAATTTAACAAGAGCCCAAAGAATTACATTCAAAATCGCGAATAAAATTCTTTTGTTGAAATATCACGAATGTTAATCATCGTCAGAGCTTTCTTCATCTTCAGCTTCTTTCTTTTTGCTATCGTTTTCATTATCTTCTTTGTAATGCCTATATTCAGGCTTCAATTCCCACATGTTCTTATGTGGATTTTTTAAATTATAATGACATACATCTTTTAAAATCTCCTTTAAATAAGTTATTGGTTGTCTGGTAATCTTCACCAAATCCTTAATATTGTAATACTGATGCTTTTCGAAAGCAGCAAATAGCATTTCAAGCACAGCTTCCTTGTCATCTCGAGCTTTCTTGCCTTCGTTCTTCTTACTTTGCTGATAATCCATCTAAAATGCATTCCATTATTATATTTGTTAATATAATATAGAATAGAACAAATAAGTCTTACATTATATTTGTGATTTGATACTGGTTTAAAGTTTTGAACAATTTCGTCCAATTGTTTGGCTTGTCTTGTCGGTACTGAAGCTTTCCGAATTGATTCCAACTTGAGTTTCATATAACAATTGTCAGCGTAAGGCCGACATTCCAATTTTTGCACAATGCTGCCCTCCATGAAAAGTTTGTCCGCTTCCGGTTTGTCTGCATCGGTTTTGGTTGCTAAACATTAGTAATTTATGTTAGAGAATGCGAAGTTGTAGGATGAAAGGAATGAAATTAGATTGCATACCTGACATATGTGAAAAAACTCCTAGGGTTTGTTGAGTAACCGTGGAGAAATCAAGACGGTGATCTTTCGGAATGGGCTCCTCTCCTGGCTCATTCAAATTCATAATGGCTTGTGAGAGTGTGAGGGACACCTGTGGCTTCTGCCCTTGTGTGCTAATTGCAAAAGTAAGGTTTCATATTCATGGTCTGCGTTCACTTCCCCGTCGTGCAACGTGCCAACTCACTTGGTGATCTTCAACTTTCCAACTTCGATGTCGTTTTGGGCCTTTTCCCATCGACTGGCGATGTATTTCGGCACTTTCACAAGCCACACACCTCGAGAGGCATTCGAAAGATCTAAATCTCTATCAATGTGCGACATTTTTGGTCTAAATTTTCCTTAACTTAACGACTATTAAATGTTGCCTGCCACGAATTGGCCAACAGATTACTAGACTATGTATGACTAGCACTCGATGTACTATATGGCAAACTAGATAGATGGTCGGATCAGTGAGATGTCCAACTGGTTACCTAAACTTGCGTTGAACATTTTGAAAGTTATTCAGAGATGGCCCCGATATGTAATTGACTCTTCAAGTTATATACTGATATGTATGAATTGTGCTGAGTCGCAGAGTAGGCAACCACAAATCTTTAAGTCTGTCCTACCATTATTGTTAAAATGATTTGTTTGCGTAAGTGGTTCGCGCATCTCCTTTCCCTTGAATATGTCTTTAAAGAGTTATTGAGTTGAGTTGTTTTTAAGTTACAGTTACAGTTGTTAAGTTACAGTTACAGTTGTTCATAAAGTTTAAGGATCAAGTATCAAGTAATAGTTCTGTTCAAAAAGTTATACAGAAGAGTAATAAATAAAAGACTTGATTTCATAAAGTTAATTGAAGAATAAATTATTATCGCCACCTTTTGGCAACCATACGCTTATTGGTGCTCGGGGTTCCTTGTAACTCGTCAGCAGGTGGAGCAACGTTGTCGTAATATTCCTTCCCACATAGCGGCAAAGTGCGGAACTAAAACATGAAATTCAAACATTATTCTAATATATTTTCTAATCTGGATGTTATGCAATATCCATTCTTGCACGGATTGATTCATCATTAAATTTAGTTTGCTTTGTTATACACATTTAGGTTTAAATATTGGGTAATTATTGAGATATACATCGTATAAAAAAGTCTTCTGAAAAAATGTCGAGTTTTAGGTTTTTCATTTTTTTTTTCATATTTCCCTTGTGGCTAGGATTATAAATCTTACACCAATTGATTCAGCGTGAAAATGTCTTCAAACTACTGAGACAGTTATTCATTTGATTACTTAGAACCGATATTATAACACATGAAAGTTGAGTCTAATAACGGCGATGATTGCACTTTCAGAAAAATGACTTGAAATTACGTCTTCTAAAATTTCACCTTTATTTGTATTTATATTCCTCCAATACATACAAATCATATATCATTCGACTCAGAATGAAATTTGACACTGTTTACCGCAATATATTTTTGAATAGCATATTTAGAAATCATGTTATATATCATTGAAGTTAACTATAATAAACTCATCATTGCCGACTACAAAAATGACTTGTCCTAAACATTTCATTTTTATTCACATTTCCCTTATTTATAGAAGTATAAATAATGTACCAATCCATTCAGCGTGAAAATGCTTTAAATTGCTTTAAATTCTGGGAACAGTGTTTAATTTGATTGGTTATAACTGATGTTAGAAGTCATAACAGTTAGAGACTAATAAAAGAAATTCACTAAGGTGTTGCTCCACTGAATGGTCTGAATGTTTTTCAGAAGTGAATGCATTCATTTATTTGCTTTGTGTTAATTGATAGTACAGGTGTGGAACATAATTATCATATTTTGCTAAGAAAAAAGTGCCGGCAATTGGTGGTCCCAGTTCATATTTCTTAGCAAATGCCCTTGTATTGAAGTAAGCGCGGAGTTTCCCAGAGGTATTCGTTAATCTTGGTTCCTTAAAATGTTTCTCTTGTGAATGTCGGTAGAGTAAGAAAACATAGCGATGATAATCAGTACCTATAGGAGGACCGGCTCCAATATATGGACTGAGTTCTTCGCCTGAATTTTTGTTATAACCAAGTATATTTACGAATAGCCAGTGCTGCCATTCGCGATATTTGGGATCCTTGCGGCTTGGTGAATCCGGATCGGTCATAATCAACGTGAAATAGGACAACGAATCAATTTGGTTCATTTTATAGTAAAACGTTGGAGTGTCTTTGACCTGAGCAGGTGTTAATATTCCACCTATTTGCACTTCAACACCGTTTGGATAAGTTATTTCCAATATTGACGTTGGTACCTTATCGATTACGTCGGGTACCACACTATGTTCTACCATTTTGTCCATTTTGATGCAAATTTATGTTACGAAAGATTTTAATCCATAATCACAAGACATTTTTTTCGTTTTTAGTATTCTGATAATGACATGATGAAACTTACAAATATATTTTGACAATCATTACAATTAAGAGGATCCTGCGAGGTACCTACCCACGTGGCGGCAAAATGAGGAACTAAAACGTGAAATTTAAACTTTCTTCGAAAATATTATTTAATCTGCATGTTGTAGAATATCCATTCTTCTATGGGTTGATTCCTCATTAAATGTAGTCTGTTTAATTATACACATTTAGGCCGAAATGTTGGGTAATTATTGAGATATACATTGTGTAAAAAAGTGTTTTCCAAAAAATGTCGAGTTTTCATTTTTTTCATATTTCCCGTGTGGTTAGGATTATAAATCATGCACCAGTCGATTCAGCGAGAAAATATCTTCAAACTCCAGGGACAGTTTTTCATTTGATTGCTTAGAACCGATTTTATAACTCATGAAAATTGAGTCCAATAACGGCGATGATTTCACTAACATAAAAATGACTTGAAACTACTTCTTCTAAAATTTCACTTTTTACCTTCCGCTAATATATACAAATCATATACCATTCGCCTCAGAATGAAATTTGCCACAGCTTCGTGCTATAGCTTTTTGGGTAACATGATTAGAAAGCATGTTATATATCATTGAAATTTGCACTAATAACGTCAACATTGTTGACCTCAAAAATGACTTGTCGTAAACATTCCATTTTTATTCACATTTCCCTTATATTTAGAAGTATAAATCATACACCAATCGATTCAGCATGAAAATTTCTTTAAACTCCTGGGACGGTGTTTCATTTGCTTACTTAGAACCGATATTAGAAGTTGTAAAAGTTGAGTCTAATAACGGCGACATTTTCGCTGTCAGAAAAATGACTTCTTCTAAAGATCACAGTTTTATTTATATTTGCCACATTTCTATGAATACAAATCATATATTAATCGATTCAGAATAAATATGTCAGTAACTAGTGAAACAGTAATTTCGATTAATAGTCTAGGTCAGGCATGGCCAACATGCGGCCCGCGTAACGAATTTATGCGGCCCGCGAGTAATTTTTCAATATTTACCTGCGCGTCCCCCCACTAGGGTTATAAATATCTTAAAGCATCTCTATATAAATATGTAAATCTAAAAAAATCTTGGCAAAAAATATTTAGTAATATTTAGTTCAACTTATATTTGTGAACGGACATTTTCTTTAATGAATCACAATAAAAGTCCTACAAGATCGAGATTAAATGATTTACATTTGGAAGATGTATTAAGATTAGCCACCACAGAAATTGAACCTGACATTAAAAAGATTATAAACGAGGCAAACCGCCTCAATATTTCTCATTAATTATTATAGTATATTTGTTATTATTAAAATGTTTATTTTGTATTATTCTATATAGACATTTGCTGTAAATTGATGATGATTTGCTATGATTGTTAATTATTCATACATAAAAATTTGTTCATTTTTTGTTTACAAGTTTTGTATTTTGTATTATAATGTTAATTTTATAATTATTATATATTATATATAGGTATTTGTTACATTATTTATATTTTCATAACAATATTTTGTTCATTTTTTGTTTAAAATTTTTGTATTTTTTACGCATGGCCCGCGAAATTTTTTTTTCAATCCGGCCCGTGACGAAAAACTGTTGGCCATGCCTGGTCTAGGTTAAATGTTACAGCTTGTTGAAGTTGACTCCATTTCTGAACGCATATCCAACGGGTTTTGGAAGCACAAAAACACATACATTTTTGCGTTTACCGTCTCAAAACATTCACAAACAAGGCACATTATTGTTTTAAATATTAAAACACATTATTTTATTGTTAACACGAGTGGTAGGTTAGGTTAAATCTGTAGCCATTCATTTTACAAATATCCAAAAAACAAAATATCAGATCCAAGATAGCATGTATTTAATAACTATTGTTACATATGAAATATAATATATTATGAAGAGTTTAAGGCGTTGTTTAGTGTAATGTATCAATAACCTCTCACACGTCTTCCATTAAGGATATGGTGCCTATTTTCTATTTTGGTGCAGAGTTTTAAATCTATTTGAATATCTTGCTTTTGGAGGGAACAATTTAATTTTTAATTTTCTTGTTGCGTTCCTCAACATACGAATCCCATTGTGCTTTATAGAAATTACCTGCAATAGGTGCACCTAATTCGAATTTCTCTGCGAATTTCTTAATGCTGAAGTGTAGACGATGCTCTCTCGACCATGGCGCAGTCTTCGGATGATCGAAAGTTAGTTTCTTAGGTTGTTTAAAAAGTAGGAATACATAGCGATGTAAATCGGTGTCTTTCGGTGGGCCAGAGCTCATGAAAGCGGTGATGACCTCCCCTTCATCAAGTTTTCCATTTTTGATGTTACCTACTAGCCAATGATTAACTTCTCTAAATTTCGGTTCTTTTCTGCTCGGTGCATCTGGATCTACCATGGCCAATGTATAGAAGACGTCTTTTTCACTTTCCCATTGCACAACAGGTGCTTCTTTTACTTCGGTTGGTGTTAACTCATTGCCAAGTTCGACTTTTTTCTTGCCGAAAGTTACAGACAATAACGTTGTTGGTACTTTGTCAATGACATCAGGAATTATTCCTTCATCTTCCATTTTCTATTAAAAAATAAACTTGATTCTAACTACAAACAAAATGTGTACGATACTCACTTTTAAAGGATTTGGCTTTTTCTGATGATCATTGCTAGCACTCCATATGCCAATAATATTCACAATCAATACAAAGGTTATTAAATTTTTACTCATTGTTAATAGTTAAGATCAGAACAAGTGACTGAATATTGTGGAATGATGTTGTCAATTGATACAGACAGATTATTGCAGTGGGGAAGTGGAAGTAAAAGTTGTTCAACGGGTTTTAATGTAAACTCTGCTGGTAGTGAGATAAATGATTATGGACTTCAACTTTTAAGATGATGAACTTTTATAGTTAGTATGACACTAATGAGACTAATCCCACTTTATTGTTAGTTAATAGATTTTTAGATAAGCAGTAAAGTAGGCAAAATCGTCGAAGCAATGCAATAGAATAAAATGCAAAGGAGCTCAAGGTGTATTAACCGCAATCAAGTAACCAACAAAATAAAAAACTGTAGAAAAACGTTAACCTAATCGGTTTTAGGTTAACATTTTCTATTAAATACGATTTTAATATGAAATAATAGGCAAGTTAAAATTAAACTCGTGTAAAATTGATTCGTGTTTATGTAAAAATGTGTAGAAAGTTACTAAAAATAGCGAAAAACGAAATTTTGCTGTGTAATGTACACTTGGCAGTTAATCAATGCGAACATATTTTTCTTTTTAGAGTTCTAGATAGAATTATAAAAAAAAATCTTTCTTTTCGAAATAAACGACACAAAGCAACCACAAATCAACGTAGTTCTAAAATATCCATTGTAAATAATATATATTCTTACCTAGTCTATTTTGTAAAGGCAGCTATCGTGTTATCGTTAAGATTATTCAACAAAGGATTACAAATCAGTACGATTACAAATCAGTAACAATGCGAATTAGACGTTATCAACTAAATATCTATCATGAGCTGTCATTCGGAACTTGTCATTTCTGCTGAGCTGTGTTGTGTTTGTTGGCTTCTAGGTTAACTCAATCCGTAAATTCCGAGTGAAAAACCGTGGTAAAACGTCAAGTGCAGCCTGAAATGATTCATTAAGAAGAAGCGCTTCGCCAGAAACGCTACATCTACATCAAGCAAATCACGTTTTGAGCAGCTATCCACTTTAAAATCAGCAGTGTGATTGAAGAAAAAATCCTATCGAAAACAACGCAACGCAACTGTGCAACAATGAAGGTGACTGTGGCAACGCTAACCGACTATATTTTTGTGCTGGACGTTGCCGAAGACCTCGAGCTAGAGAACTTCAAGGCGTTCTGCGAGGTGGAAAGCGGTTTCCCCGCCACAGAAATCGTGATTGCGTTCAACGGCCGCCCGCTGATTGATAACAAGATGTCGTTGCGTGAGCACGGCATCAAGGATGGCGATGCAGTTACCCTGCAGCATATGCTGCAGCAGCCTTCGTCACAGACTGATTTACAAGGTAGATATATAAAAAAAGCTATAAACACTACATATACATAGTATGCACACTATATGCTGATGGAGTACAGTTTTCTATATGGTTTTACCAAAACCACTGCATACCAAAGGGGCAATTGATCTCATAAACAAATCCTACTTAAACAGCACCAAATTTAGACTTCAGCACAATTCAAGTACCAGCGTTTACACGCAACAACCGAAATCCACCGCAAAGGCAAGCTCCTGCCGGTTCAACAGTGCCACAAGCTCGGAATGCGAACGAAGATGATCCGGTGATGATTAGGGATATGTTTCTTGCCAATCCTGATCAAATGGCTTTGTTGAAGCAGAATAATCCACGTTTGGCAGATGCTTTACTATCTGGCAATTTAGGTGAGTATAGCATTTCAACAAAATTGAATTATTTCCAAATTGGTGTTTTCCTTGTTGTTTCTTTTAGAACTGTTTGCAAGTGTATTAAAAGAACAAGTAGCAGCTCGCCAGGAACGTGAACGTCAACGACAGCGTCTGTTAAACGCACATCCTTTCGACACAGAAGCGCAGCGTTTGATCGCAGAGGAAATTCGCCAGAAGAATATCGAAGCAAACATGGAGGCTGCTATGGAGTATAATCCGGAATCGTTTGGCACCGTTGTCATGCTTTATATTCATTGTCGTGTGAATGGACATCCTGTGAAGGCTTTTATTGATTCAGGTTCCAATAATAGCAATTATAGTGGCATTTATAATAATACTAAGGTTATTCTTAATGATTCTAGGTGCACAGACAACAATTATGTCGAGTTCATGCGCCGAACGCTGCAATATAATGCGATTGGTGGATACACGATGGGCGGGTATAGCAAAAGGAGTGGGCGTACAGCGTATCATTGGGCGCATTCACATGGTGCAGATACAGATTGAGAAAGACTATTTGACAACTAGTTTTTCTGTGTTGGAAGAACAACCTATGGACATGTTATTAGGATTGGATATGCTTAAAAGACATCAGGTATTTTTTTCATCCATTTTATATTTCGAATTACGCGTAGAGGCGCCATCTATCGTCAAAGAATTTGATTTTTACAAAGATTTTGACGTATAGATGGCGCTGAAATCGCTCATTTCGGAGCGTATTATTACTTAATTTTTTTTTCTAATCGAATTCTAATTTCAAACATTTTTGCAAGTGTTCAATCGATCTCAAAGCAAACGTACTTCGAATTGGCACAACGGGTACCGAAACAAAGTTCCTCTCAGAAGCCGAACTGCCAGAATGTGCTCGGCTGAGCTCGAACTCGGAGGACGAGATAATGGATGAGACACGTAAGACTGCCGAAGAACTCGATCTGCAGAAAGCAATAAAGCAGAGCATTCGTGACAGTATGTACATAATTAGCGTTGATTGCACGTTTGTTTCAGCCCGCCATCATTCCACCAAGCGACATGATGCGCCCTCCCACCGGCATCATTCCTCTGAACGCAAGCGCCACTGAATCCACATACACATCCGGGATACTCCTTTCTTCCTGCCTCTCTTGCCAAAGATCACAGTCTTTCAGTTTACCAAATATTTATATTTTTACTTACCAAATGCTGTTGAATTTTGTTCTTAACATTGTTAATGATAATTATGTTTAGTAGATAAATATTTTTGCTTTTTAGAAGATGGCGCTGGGGCGAGTACCAGCGCAGCACCGCCACCTACACCAATTCCGGATAGATTCAGCGAGAGTGACGTTGGCGATTTGGTGGCGATGGGATTTCCACGTGAGCAGGTCGTTGAAGAATTGCGGCGTTTCGATGGTGATAAAACGAAAGCAACGGCTGCTCTCTTTGCGAAATCATTGCAATTCTAAAAACAGGGAGGATTAAAGATGCGATTTCATCAACTACCTCTGGCATTTTCAACTAATTGCATGCGGTTTTTATATGACACTTTTTTGGTGTTGGAAGCGTGTGGTGGCAATCTGGGTGTGTCTATCTTTTTTCTTCTCTACAACGAAACTGTTTTTCTAATAAAATTATTGAGATCGCTGGCAGCATGTCGCAGTGTGGGGATCTGTAGATTTTATACATCTTTCTATTAATTAATATTAGTGACATCCATACGACTCTTAAATTTGCGGAATTTGGAAGCATATTGACTCGGTTGACCGGGAAAAATTACATTTTATGAAATTTAGCTAAGCGAGCACCCGTTTTGGTTGATATTTAGTTATTGATTGTTATTAAGGCAACATTGATCGAAAATTTAGTTTGTAACTTTGTTCAATGCTCAAATGAATGCTGATTTGTGAATAAATCATTATCTTATTAAGTTTGTGTTTGTTATTTTGCCTTTGATAATAGCTAAAAAAATTGTTTTCTAATCTATGAATCCTCCAATGTTTATATTTGTAAATATATTTTTTTTCTGTTTGCAAATGTTTAATTTTCGAACGTTGAATCACAGGTGGTGCTACAGGGATCATCTCAAATCATTGGCGGTAGTAGAAAATGGTACATAAGTGGGTAGGATGGGTGTGAAGCACAGGTGGCGCAAAGAAGACATAATAATTTTAGCCAAACAAACGTGGTTTGATATCATTTGAAATATTATTAATTTATAGTTTGGCTGGATTTTCATTACTATATGCGGGCCGTTGGAATATATGGCATTTTTATTATAGGGGTTATCTACCACATTGTCTTCCATGAATGTAATTCATTAAGATAAATGACAATAGACAAAAAAACAAGGAACTGATAATCTCGAAAATTACAGCAGTGTTTATATAACGCATTGAAAATATCTATCACATAATAATATCATTAGTTCTTGACAGTTTCATTGTGATAAAACATTTTGTGTTAGTTTCAAGAAAGAAACATGAACACAGATAGCCTTAATGGTATTTTGTAGAAGAAAACAAATGTTTAAGCATGTTAAAACAATTAAACTTCAATAAACGTGTCAAATTTAATAACATTTTTATCTCTCTGTGCCAGAATAGAATATTAAAAATAGATTTGCATGTATTTCTAACAATTGAAGGTCAAATTTTCCTTGGTTCTTATACTTGTATTATTTTGTACATTTATTGTTTTGATTTAAATACCGTCTCTATTTATATCAAACTGATTTAAGAATCTGTGAGCGACGTACTGTTTTATACAGCTCGAATGCCGCGAACTTTACCTGTTTACCGGCTGTCCCACATAACTTCCATTCAACCGAAGATGATCCAACCCTGTTTGGTGGGAGGATATTCTCGTCACTCACGGCGAGATATATTCTCTCGACCGCTCTCGGCTACGCTGGCGGGCAATGTGATGCCGCCGAATGCAGCGGATGCAGAAGACGGAGCGGGTGACGGCGACGAAGGCGAGCCAATGAGCCTGAACTTCGCACAAAGCAGTCGCAAAGCACAGAAGCGCTGCCGTTACGGCTGCTGTTGCTGTTGCTGGAGCTGAAGCTTTGCCAATGATGCCGGAGGAAGGAGCGAAATCCGAAAGCGGTGCGTGTGCGAAAGCGAGGGCTGCTCTCTTCGGGTGAGCCGAAACCCGCTTAAGTCTGTCTGCATTGTTGAATGAGGCATGAGGTATACAAGGTAGTAGGCTGAAGGACACACCACAGCACGGTTCTTGTCTGTAGTTACTGTAATCATCTTTAATTTAAAATTAATTTAAAAAAGTAATAAACACAAGGTAATTGTGCTTTTTGCATATATTAATAAATCGTTTTTAAAACTATTGAAGTATAATACTCATTTTCTAGAATTAATACGAATGGTACCAATGTTGGTGCCGGGTACCGGGTGTTCCCCCCCAACGGAAAACGCATCGAGAACGAACCACAATATGTACCTCATTTACCAGCTGCATCGAGAAGCGATTCTCGGATGGTAGGATTTGAATATTACACATAGTCATCGTCAGCATAGCAAACTGGTCTATGTAAGGCGCAACACACGCGTTTACTAGCCGGCCGGATAGTTGGATAGTTGTGTAAGAGCGCGCGGTGTGGAGTGTTGCGGGTGCCGCGATTTCAACCGAAGGTTGTTCGCATTATTTTTACAATACTTGTGTTAAAAATCAACAAACAACCATCAACCAAAATGCGCCACACTCGCATGCAGTGTAAACACATCGTTATGTCCTGCAAGTTAAAAATGAGCTCACAACTTAAGTGTCGCAAGTGTGTTACCGCGCAAAGTGCTCGATAGTGCTGGAAAAATTACTATACGTCTATTTGCCGATAACATTAAACAAAAACGACGGACAAACAATCGGGGACGCAGGATTGGCAACTTTTGCAGTGACCAGTGTACTTAGTTGTTTAATTTGCTGGGCAATTGAAAACAAAATTATCAACTTAAGTGCTTCGAAGGACGACAATGTTTTGGAATAAATTCATTTCGTGGCTTCAATTGAGATAAATGGATTATTTTTTATTTTTTCGACGTTTCCCCGCCAAGGAATTAATCATGGTGAGCAACATTTACTTCTTTTTAACGTTCAAGAAAGTTATGTAAACGTTTTAAGGCGAACTAAATAATTTAGTAAGTTATTAAGTCATTTTCGGACCTATTTTGTGATTCAGTGTAATCGAAAATGCACATGTACTTCGGAGCTATTGAGTAATAGCAAACTGCTGAAGTTTGCACGATAATGATATGATTACGAAACTTGCTGGGAGTTACTAAGCGTTATAAATTATTTATTTCAATGGGAATAATAGCAAAGTAACCGATGTAAAAGTAAAACTAGGAAATCATGGGCAATTGTTTAAACTTGACTTATTATTGGATGGTTGATGAGATTGAACTTGGAGCATGTTTGAACTCACTTCGGTTTAGTTCGGTGCTGGTTAATTAGTTGCAATTACGACTTCCTGCCATCATTGGTAATTTGGAGTAAGACATTCGTGAGTTTGCTACGTTCACGCTGGTGCCGTTACAGTCAAATCTTCGAAATTATTTCAATCCTTTGTTTACCAGTGTAACAAGCACTCTATTATTATTTCTTGTTGGTTTCGTAAGAATGAAACAATCCAAGCTATCGAAACAATTATATATTTTTTTATATAATTTTTGTATATATTTGATTTAAAAAATGTTTCAAGGCCATGTTTATAATAATTCAACTGTAATAAACGTGTGCACTGTAATAACATTTAATTTCTCTGCAATCATCAATTATTTCTCTTACAATAAATATTCTTTATGTATTTAAATTAGCATTGGGCGTCTGGGCATTCAAGAATTTAGCGTGAAATAAGTTTGAAATGTAACCGGACATGTCGTACAGTTTTTTGGGACAATTAGAGACACGAAACTATGACGCAATTTGTACCAAAACTTGTTTTGATGTAATTTGCACTTTTTGTAAATACTATTCTCTTCATTTATTTTTTCTGTGTTCGTAAATTGGTCTTGTTTTACATCATTCACGAGTGTTTTCTTATCGATCACGTATTTCGCATTTAAATGCGTTTTCCACTGAATTGTTTGGCGCATTTAGGTAGTCTCGGCGCGACGCTTGTTCTCGATTTTAAGTTGGACCTGTGAGTGTGCTCCGAAACAAGAAACGCACCTTCGCAGAGGACAATGCCCGGTGGTGCTTCTTAAGAACTCAACGATGGTGGGACAAGTGTACCGCGCTAACCTGCCATTAAATTGTACCTAAATACGCCCGGCAACGTGATCATGCCCGACAGTTCGACCAGCTCTGCTGAGACCAGGTGAAAAGCTCAATTTGCCCATCGCGAAGGTTTATATTCGCTACAACGACGGTCGAAGGGGTCACTCACTCGAAAATTATCGCTACCTGCGCACAAATCCTAGATTCGTTCCTCCTCGCAGCTTTGCAAACATTCGGCTTTTGTTGACAATCGTCTTGACCACACAAGCGATCGACAACAATGCATAAACCTTCACCCGGAGAAGAAAGAAATGACCATTATAAGGTGTAATGACAATGCTTTATTCTCGCGCGAAGCGCGATGCACCATGAAGGAAGAAACGAAAAAGTGATCCGACTTGTTGTAAATCATTCACAGCCTAAAGCGTACGACTTTTTGCACCTGGTAGATTGGAATTTTAAGTAGATGATGGCCGCAGAGACGCCGCGAGTTACCGCTTTGCAATTTTCAATAATAATAAACTTTAAATATTTTCCAGGGAAATAAAAATATGCATAACTTTAATAGATATTAAGTGATTGAATAACCACTTCCTAGGGTTCGTTGAGTATATTGGCAAACTATTCATCGGCTTCATAAATAAATTTTATGCTTAATTAACCACAAACTCGATAAGCCGCATTTCGGGGCAGCAAAGAGCAAACAGCTATGTAGCCAACTTCGGTTCCGACGACGTAATTTGCGAATGCAGCAGCCGTATGCAATATGTGTATAAGCGGCATTCAAACTGCTTAATGTCTCTGCATGCTGCGCTTGATGGTTGCTTCATGGCTAGAGCTTCATGCATAATATACGATCGATGGTAATTTATTAAATGCAAATGTGTGCTGCGAGCAATGCCAGCGAGCTTGGAAATGCTAATTGTAAGTTCTCCGATTCTACGACACGCTACTTGGGCGAGTATGACAATAGACAAAAACAACTTTAAGGAAAAAAAAACGTCTTCCGTTTTATTTGGTGATTATCCGACCGCCATTGATATTAGTCACATCTTGCACACGATCAAAGCGTGTCAAAAGGGACGTACCACGTTTGGGTACCATATGTTACGAACACGATTAGGTTTAGGCCCCACAACTGTGCCAGATGTTGTTTTGGCAGAAAACGTTTTAAAACCTTTTCATATATGAAGCGATGCGAATCGCTTCTTGTTCTAACTTTCAATGTTCGATTGGCAGTGAAGGATTATTTGGCGAGGCTCCAGTTTTACGAACTACTTTGAAAGATCAAGAAAATGTCGTTAACTTTGAATATTTGTAAGAATCAATAGAGACTCGACTTACAAGTGAGTCATTCAATACGTCGCATCGCATTAAGTTTATAAAAGGCTTTAGTGTGGAATTGTCACGTCCGGCCCTTTGGAATATCACATCCGAAAGATCCGAAAGATGATCATATTGAGCTTTTCAACTCGTGTCGGGTGTTCGTTAGCGCGTGCAGAGATAAAAACATTCAAGTGCAGGCAGATGACAAACTGAAATGTAGGCACACTGCAAGCAGATGCTGTCGCATCCAAATGTTAGCTTAAATTGACTTAAATTGAAAGTGGAATGTTAATAAAGGAAAATGCACAATTATCAGAAGTTAGCAGCAAGTTCCAACACTAAATAAAGTTGATATATTTAATGTATTTTTTATTATTATTTGTATTTGGTCCGAAGACCTGACCATCGACCTAACTGGTCCTTCAGCCTGGATACAAGTTTTGTTATTTTATTTGTATATACATGATACTATTATGATATTGTTATTGTTGATTTTTGTGTGGTATTGTTGTGTTGGTTCCTTGTTGAGTGTTGTGTGATTGAATTGCCTCATGGTTTTTGCTTGCTATAAGTGTAGTGGGAACCGATAAGAAGATAGCAGCGAGCCTTCCAGCAGTGAGATCAAATTGCCCCATTTAAAATATTACGTAAAATAAAATTTGCCATTAGCACTGGAGCTTCTAATATATTATAGATTGTATTATTTCAATCAGATTCGTAGTCTCCGTTTTGTAATATCGGATACTGAACGTATGTAATGATTAAATTTACAATTAAATTTGATATCTCTTAGGGAAATTAACACGCAGAACCATAAAAATCCTCACACCTTTTGACCTATCAACCGTATCTAAAAAGTATTTAACCAAAAAAAAATCACAACTTCAAAAATCACAAATTCAACAAATACGCCGATGTAAATATCATTCAGATTGATCGTACTGGACGCATGTTATTGGCAATTTACAACAAAAGGGTTAGAGCTTATACGGCGCTCCATCAAATTATATTGTGTTTGATCTGTATCGATAGATAATAAAACGACGCATTCAAATTTGTTAAAATTAAATTAATTAAAGTGCAAATTGAAGATTTAATTACAATTAAAAAAAATGGTGAATATCTTTGCCGTAATGAATTGCTTTTTTTCTGGCTGGTGACAGTTTTATGAGGGTCGTTCGAGAGCCTCTCTACCTCTCAAGAATAGGCCTCTCCTACTTAGGCCTTGAAACATTCGAGGCCTATTTAACGTTCGGCATTTATTCAATCAAAATTTCCAGCAGCGATGTGAC
>JAODAC010025339.1:0-11907 GCA_027575185.1 Mimaenictus wilsoni
TATATATATCCAACTTAATTTTTTTAGGCAAACGGCTCAAAAAGGCGTAAAATACCGTTGACGCAAATTATTTCTATGTATGTACTGCACGTACAAACGTTTCATTCAATTCCGTGTTGGACAATTAAGACACTCTCCTGGTGAGATCGAAACGCCCTTTTATTATAACTTTTATTAAACGTCATTTTATTTATAAAAGGTTGTACACCCTGATCGGAAGACATAGGCAAATTCAATAATGCGAGACTTACTCAATGTAGAGGAGTTTTTAAAAGAGCATGAAGGCATATTTGATAGATGTAACTACGTCAGAACTACTAAATAAATGTTGATAATAACAATAATAAAGGTCGACAACCTTTTCAATCAGAAAATCAAAAAAGCCACCTTTTTATGTGTTCATATTGTGGAACTAAAGAGCTCTACATCCATACAATCGAATCGTATCACATTGTTAAACTAATCCACGCAATTTCAAATTATTTAACAGGTCGTGGTACTGCAATAGCTTATATTGGACCCTCCGTAACAACATTTGAAAATTTAAATCCTGGGTATCGTATCTACTACGTAGATGGTGATCATCCAACGACAATGAGAGTGAGTTTGCTTACGTATAAATCACGTTTACCTATTATCATTTATACATACATACATATATACGTAAACATAAAACAATGTTCATCTGTGGAAGCTAATAAGTTACAGACGCCTGGGCAACTAGTTTTGTGACACTTCTTGCAGGCAAAATTCATAACTGGAACAAACGAGACCTCTTCGTTTATACATTGTATAGTAACATACTAATAATAAATATTTCATACATTATGACCATCCTAATTATATAAACTTTCATTTCTTTCAACGTGTAAACGTATAAACATATATTTTTATTTTTGCCTCAATGAAGGAAGTAATTGATCATGAAACGTGGATTCTGGACTTGGGTAAAGCAAATTCTGCACCTAAAGAGACTCCAACAAATTGGAGAAAACTGTATACAGCACGTGCGGAATACGGAATGAAAACCCTTCGTCCTGCAGACTGGTCAAACCTCATCAATCAGATGATCGTTAACGACAAAGTATTTAATAAATTTTACAGGTACAGAAAGATACCCAATAGATGTTGTATTTTAAAGCACTACACCTTTATTGTTGTTTTACAGAAACTTTTATAAGGCAAGTCCGGTACGACCTGCTTGCATGGACAAGAAATGTCGCTTCAAAATTATCTGTGATTTGAAATCTGCAAAGTCTCATGACAAACTTCGTTTATGCAGGGAGGAAGAGGAATATTTTATTGGATCAAAGAAGAACACAATGAATGATAATAAATAAATATTTTGCTTATTTATTAAAATATGTATAGTGACAGGTATTAAGAACATAAATAAATAAATGTACTTCTAAAGTATATCACTATTCAAGTATTTTAAGTTAATGATAATTTACAATGCGGATATTTGGTTTCACATGCGTCTCCATGGTCAGCTAATTCATCGAAGTTGGGTAAATATTCCGTTAAAACTGCTTTGCCGGTTATAACACCCTTACCGTTTGCTCTAATTGCACGTTGCATACCCCACACTAACGGAGCACTTTTGCAAATTAAAAGTTGAATACAGCCAGTTCTGTCGAATTCGTCACCTTCTTTAAGGTAATTAATGATATGTGTTGGGAGATTTCTATTCTTAGCATGCTTTAGGTAGTTCTGAACTTCTATGTTATTCAGCATCCAGTCCATTGGAGATCCATTAAAATCTCTCTCTGATGTTACAAATGCAGGTGGAGGCTTGGCTAAGGATGTGCTGATCTGTTATACACATTGAGAAAAAGGAACATTTATTTGAATTGCTATCAAGGATGGTTGATATACTTACAATTTGTGCGATAAAAATGATTGCATTAACTGCTATTGCACCAATTCGTTTTGTATCAAATCCCAACACTCTTAAGAAACCACTGAACAATGTGCTGCCAGCATCATCGGTATCGCCCTTTCTTGAAGCTCGTCCACTGAAAGCTTGACTAACAAGCTGAGCAACTTCCGCAGCTCGATCTAGTCCAAGAAATTTTCCTGCGAAAGCAAATCCGGACTTAATCTTTCCCAAAACACCTTCGTTCTCTTCTGCTTGAATCAAGCCCGGTGTTATAGCACAAATCGTTGCGAAGAATAGAACTGATTTGATGTTCATTTTGTAGCTGCTCGATTACGACTAAACCAAGAAACACTTTAGACCAAAGAAAGAATTTGCAAAATGGGAAAAGTAAGCGATCATCATGAGAATGATGAATGACCAAGAGAGACAAAAAGTGGAGGAGATGCTTAGCTTGGTTGCCCATGTGCGACAACCCAGCGACGGTGAATTACTTTTGTCACAAGAGTGGAAAGGAGTAAAATAGCTACGATAATTTTTCATGTCAGTATTCATAAATGTTGCTTTTCTTCCACCAACTGAAGAAATTGTTTCGCTTTAGACAGAAATAGAGAGACACGACCACGAGATATCATGCCATGCTTGCACGGATTCGCGAAAAATGAGTTTAGTTGTGATCCAACGTTTGTTGGGCTTCATGCAAGATGTTTCGCGTCGCGATTCTCATATGCTTTATAGTCGCAACGAATCAGAATATACAGATCGCATGGGCTCAGGATTTATCTAACTCTTTTGATATACAAACATTAAGTGAACTTTCCCTCGATAAGTTGTTGAGTGTAAAACAGAAGTTTGATATACCAATACAGGAGATTCAAGAGGAAAATGTAGACAATCTTTCGATGGAATCGCGTGTTGGTGACGAAGATATGTTACCGGAATTAAGTCCCGTCGCAATGGCCCTTCGAAGACGAACGAAACCTCGAGTAAAGGGAACATCTTTAAAACGGGGTGGTTGGGAAGAAGAAAATAGCAAAAAAAGTGTGGGCTCTATATTTCAAATGTCCGTTACCACACTTGCATTTTTGGCGTTCGGAGGATACCTTCTCTGTTTGGTAGTGCAAAGTTTGAAGGACAAAGGGAAAAGGCAGCGGATCATTGTGATCACATCGTCAACGGCCGCACCTGTTACAATGGCTGCCTTTCGACGTCGCCGCCGCCGCCGCCGACCGGTTCGCATTCGCCGCCCCCAAAGACAAACGCGGAGTGTTGACGACGGACCGTCGGTCGATATGATGCCTCATGTCAGTACCGAAGCGATGCTTGACGCTCTGGTTAGCCTGTCTGAAGCATACACACGCTACCACACCGTCGACTATCGTCACATCAATCAGACAATTATACACTTCTAAGTAATTCACTCCGATCTGAAGCTATTTGTGTCATGTTACACTTTAACTCTTCGCGCGTGTGTCGCCCGCCCGCAATTGTACGAAAAAAGAGTGACATGCAAATGAATCAAACGCTATTATGCACCTGGAAATTGCAACTCGATTGTTGCAATTCCGGATGCACGAAGTATGTTAACGTAGACGTTGGTAACTATTGCATATTAGTTCGAGCAACAAATTTGGGAGATGTGGCGTGAAATGATTTCAATGGGAGCCTACTACATTTATAAAAACACCCAAAATATGCTAAATATGAATAAGCAAACAATACATATGACAAAGTAAACCTATTACACTACTACCCAAATACTTCGTATAAATTGTAGAATGTTGTAGAAGTTGTAGAAGTTGTAGATGCTGGATATGACGAACGGCTCAAATTATGTATTAAATATTTACTGCTAAGTTTCACGTAGAAACTAGATTAGTATACATTTAGCAGTTACCTCACTTATTTTACCTTTAAGAACTTGTATTTATTTTTAAAGAAATAAATTAACATGATTTTTGATCTTCGTCCATGAAATTTCACCAGGTGTACCTGTATACATTAATATTTAGTTATTTGAACACAATTATCCATGATGGCTAGCAAAAATCAAAACAAAAACCAGTCTCATACGGGGGGAGTCCCCACGAGGGGCACATAAATGTGTTTAGGGGACGCGGGTTCCTTTAGTGAGGTATGTATAATTAAAAGAAGTGTGTGTATTATAACATTCTATCCCATAACTTTATATTATAAATTATTTCATTCCAAAAGCGATTAAAAATCACCTCTAATAAAGTGTAAAATGATATTTACAGCATTGTGTGGCATAAATGCTTGTACACACGCCACACAGGGAAATGAAATTTATGACAACTATAAGATTACAGCAGTCTATAAAAGTATATATGGAAACCACCAACGCATTTTAATTTTTAGCTTCGCTTTGGTTACAATGGAAGGTAAAGCTTAAACTTTTCTTTTCTTTATTCTAAAATGCATAGTAATTATTAAAATTTAATGTCAACAGCGAAATTCATATAATTACAATGTTCATGAGAGAAATCGAATTAAAAACAAATTGACAAATCTCCTGCAGGGCGTAGGACTATTATATACCATCGTTGAAATACTTAATAAAATTAATGTTGAAACGTGCCTGTGCTATTATTCATCTTTATGATTTATGTGACATTCTAGAAAGCAGATTATTTGGACTATTAAATTCATAGCGACAATTTAATGCTTTAGACTTCTTTAAACTCGTGATTACAATTTCTCTTTTACATCTGCATTTAGTTTCATTTTCTAAATTTAAATACTTGGGGGGGGGGAATTCATATATTTGCATGTTGTAACAACATTTTAAGAAACCTTCTTAATATTTTCATTTTGAATATTTTTACTACAACTGTAATAGTACGCCCCAAATATATAAGCAATTTATATCGGTGCGAATGGAGAGTGATTAAGAGTAGATGGGGGAATGTAGGGCGCAACAACTGATAAAATCTATGATAATGTATGGTGTGGAGGTATGGGCCATGGAAAATGTTAGAAAGGGAACAAACCTGGTTCTTGAAGGACTTGATGCGGTTGAAAAGACTCCATCGTGCTTCAGGAATCAGATAGAATGAGTATACAATCGGAGGCAGGGGTGAGAGTGGTTAGATGTGAGGGTCAAGTGGCACGAATGACGGATGATAGATGGGTTAAGCATGTGTGGATATGATACGAGGGAAAAGTCAGTGGAGAGAGAATAGAAGAATGTCGTACGAGGCTGTAGGTATGTCCCAAGAGCTGGTGGAGAAATATCTGGAGGACGGGGAAATGGTGGAACAGTTGGTTAGGATGACAGGACTAGATGTGGAAAACCAAATAAGACAGGCTAAAGTAAACAACTGTTCGTATAACCCCGACTATAAACGAGTCCAGGTTATAGGTAGAAGACCAGCTTATTTTGGGAACAAGCGCTGAGCAAAGCCGAGAAAGAATGTATAGCACGTGCGAGGTGTGGATCAGAAGAGAAGAGTGAGAAAGAATGGATGAATGATAACCTCGCTCGTGCCATACATACGGGGAAAAGGGTATCACGACGAAAATCACAACAAAAATATATAAGTCAATACGCAGACCTATTTTGGACTATCCGCGCGTTCTACTTGCCAGCACCACTAGGTTATTATAAAAAATAAGGAGCAGGTTAGGCGAGACAGTATAATGGACAGTACCTACAACCCAGAGTACGTAAGGGTACAGGTTATCGGGAGGAGGCCCTGGTACTTTGGGGATAGGGGCAGAAGCGGAAGGGAGAAGATATTGCTGGCAAGGGCTGCTAGGTGTGGCTCGGAGGAGAGAGGCAGGAAGGTCTGGATGGGGCAGGAATACATGAAATGTGTATTTTGTTTGGCAGTTGTGAAATAGTTTTCGATCTAAAAATATGAATGTCCTGCTTGTTGATGGGGTCTTACTAGAAATAGAGTTCTTAATTTTTATTGTGTATAATTGTATAATTTTCATGAATAAAGTGTTCCTACATCAGAGAGACATGTGGTGTACCGGACGTAGTATGGTGGGTTCGGGGCGTAGGCGGGAGTGGAACGATCATGTGTCAAGAATGGCACCTGACCGTCTAGCTAAAATAGCCAGAGACGGACAAACGAACACAAAACGACACCTAGGCAGACCTCCAAACAGATGGAAAGACAGCTGGCAGTCAACCTCACAAGAAAAGCAGGCAAACACAGCCTGATATTATCGTCACAACAAGTCGTAACGACTTACGATAAGAAGAAGAAGAAGAAATCAAGTGCTTCATCATAAGAATGATTTTTTACCTCTTAGTTTTTACATTCTATAATAGTATGTATGTATGTATAACCTTTATTGGCATTTCAGCCTCAGTATAACCATTACACACTTACAATATTCAATAATTAAATAATAACAACGTAACACAATGAATACATCCGCTATAAACTATATCTATAACGATACAATTATCATCCTAGGATCGCCCTTATCATTTTCTTTTCTAACCCCATTTTTGTGATGACAGCTAACTCTCCCCCCCTTTCCTCCAACCATTTTCCGACAATATTCCCTCCTCTTTCTTGGGACCCTAACCATTCCTTCTTCAACCCTTCATAGTCCCTCACCAGGTACTCCCGGGTATCCGACTGTGAAGGACTGAAGAAGGAATGGTTAGGGTTCCAAGGAAGAAGAGGGAATATTGTCGGAAAATGGCTGGAGGAAAGAGGGGGAAGGTTGGCTGTCATCACAAAAATAGGGTTAGAAAAGAAAATGACAAGGGCGATCCCAGGATGATAATTGTATCGTTATAGATATAGTTTATAGATGATGTATTCATTGTGCTACGTTGTTATTATTTAATTATTGAATGTTGTATGTGTGCAATGGTTATACTGAGGCTGGAATGCCAATAAAGGTTATACATACATATAAAAAATAATAGCTGAAGCGGAAACTTGAACACTACGGACAATTACAAAAATAAGACACCCCCTCAATCCTCTCCACAATCCCCCGAATCATTTATTATACGAAAAATGCAAGTTACAACATATTAACACAAGGCACAAAAAACTGCAATTTCAGAGCAAATCTAATAAATTTAACAATTATAACTCCATTTTGCATTAAAAGTTAATCGTCCTTTTTGGCAGATTCTTTCAACCACAAACAAGCGTGGACGTTTCTAATCTATATAAAATTATAAATTCGACTCCTTATATTAAAAAGAAATTCGTTTTATCTAGCAGCCTCAGTTGTCAATCTTTTAGTAAAAAAACTTGTAAGAAAAGTGTACGGAACTATAGACGTTTAAGATAACTATCTGAAATATGGACTATATAATTAAAACGTTTGTACAACAATGGTAACTGCAGTTACGTTAACCTAAACAAGAAAAAGTCTTTAAATGATGAATTGTCATGAAGAGTTAAGATTAGTATGTTTTTTTTTGCGGGTCAGTGCAATACCTTCAATTTACAGTAATGTATTCTGTTAACAAAAACTTTTAGTTAACAAAAAAAATACCATAACAAACAAGTTTGAATTTTATTTTAATGTAAAATAATAAATCAATATTAAGAAATTAATCCGACACCAATTGCAATGACTTGTGAGCTTAAGAACCTCATGGAGGTAAGATTTACGCGTGTGGTCGGGAGTATTTCTTCAATTTGTGGTAAAAACTGTAATATATCTCAACTGTATTTAACGGTAGCCGCGACTATTTTAGACACTATTTAATGTTACCAACCATTTCTTAACTGGTCGTTAAGTGTAATCGTTTCAATCCTTTTTTACAGAAATTGACTTGCGTCAGTGGCGAGAAATTGTGCGACTTATGCATATTTTTCACCTAAACCAGCAACGGTCTCACAAAGTTCGCATCACTTACATCCTTTTCTTGTGAATGTAACTGCACAAAGTGTACTAATCACAGATTTTCATCTGATTATTGCCGAGAAGAATCATTTATGGATGATTTGGATTTATATTTGCTTAATCAACTTGTACGCTGTCCAATTGTGCGCGAATATATAATAAACCGCAGTTTATACCTCCTAAATTATGTGTAAATTACCCAAAAGCGCGAAACTAAATAACATTACCTACTCAAGTATTCGGATACCATGCACTTTCTCACACGCGTCGGCCTCGAAGAATGTGCATCCACCTATGCTGAGCATACGTATTCAATGGTTAATGCGATGCTATTGTGTGATTGTGGCTCTTGCATTTTATGATGATAGACCTCACCTCATGAAATTCACTGAAATCATTATTTCAACATACCATTCCTATTCGTACACGTTCATTCATCAGCAAGAAAATAAATTTAATCACCTGCCTTTTGATATTCGATTAGTCCATAAAATAATAAATCGAAAACACCTGCTGGTTACCAAAGACACCTAGACGTTCTTTCCACGTCTTAAAAATAGAGAGTGTCTGGTAACCCTTGAAATTGTATTCATGCCAAAGCCAATTATAATGATTTATGATTACTAGTTGTTTACAATTATCGCACGCAAATTAATTAATCGACTAGAACATGTGGAAGAAACGGACATGTCGAATCTTTCAGGTGTGCATTAAAGTCATAAACCACTCGTTGCTGCTATTGGTGGATGTTTATAGGCCCACGGCGAGATTAATTCGATTTGTGACGTCGTGTTTGGCAATGTGACACGCTCGATGATTTAATAAACCGTGAGCGAAAGAAGCAAGCGTAAAGATGCGCGTTGCGTGATTAATAAGAAATATCATAAACGCGCACTCGGACAACGCCATAAAAAACCCATCGATATGTTTAAACGTTATTTAAACGAGCCATTAAATGCAATAAATAAATCACATCGCACGCTCGGCACGGCGATCGTGTGGCTCTTCTGGCGGGACCTCATAAAAATGTAAATGTTGAATAGGCAAGCTGGATTCGGCGCGATGTTAGCAACGGGTCGTTTTCGGCTTTCACGCTGACACCCGTTTATGCTTGCTTATTATATTACTCTTAAATTTCATCTTCACTGTTTCTTTTTATATATTTTCTAGATTATAATATCCTAAAGGGCCATATTACATATTTGATTTATTTTTATTTCAAAAATATAATATATACATACAATACTATGAATATACATATCAATGACAATATCATCCCACCCGGAACTATCAGTGTTGGCATATCAGATGGTCATGTTTGCATTGGGTTAGATTGTGTAGCCGGTTGTTCCTAATATTAATTGCACCTCCCTGCTCTATTCAGTTATATAATATTCTTCTTCTGCCTATTGTTTAGGCATTTTGCCTGTACCTGCTTCAGTCAGGGTTTAAGTGGTCACTCCATCTCTTACGAAGTCTTCCCAGGGGTCTTTTTCCACGTGGCAATTTACCTCGGACTATTCGGACTATTCTTGTTTCGTCCATTCGCCCTATGTGATCGTTCCATTCGAGTCTGCGGTTTTGGTTTTTGCACCATTGCACAATGTCTTCTATGCTGTTGCAAGCTCTTCGGATGTCTTCATTCTTTATCCGGTCGTGAAGAGTTTTGCCCTCTATGTTTCTTAGTATTTTCATTTCTGCTGTTCTGAGTAGTCTCTGAGTAGTTGTCGTGTCTGCACATGTTTCGGATGAGTACGTCAGGATAGGTCTAACTAATGCCTTGTATATGTTCACTTTAGCTTCTTTTCTTACGTGCTTATTGTTCCATATCGTATTTCTTAGGCATCCGGCTACTTTCAGTCCCTTTTCGACTTGTGCTGCTACTTCCTTATCCACTCCTGTCCAAATATCGGAATACGCTCACTTGTTGGATGATTTGTCCATCAACTTCCAATTTGCACCTTATCCCGATTGGTGTTATGACCATTTTTTTGCATTAATCCTGGGCGGTCAACGTCACTAGCCCTGCGACCAGCTTAGATCTATTGTGCATGGGGCAATACTATGGGTCAATAACGGAAATCACCTTAGAAAAGGCTAGACTCTCCTTGACCGACTTCCCTTTGAATTCAGCAAGACTTAACTGCTCGCTGCCTAGCAAGGAAAGTCCTTCCGGTGCTAGGGATGCACAAGTGTAGAGTTGTAGAGAGCTCGGTTGTTTCCACTTCCGACTTACATAATCTGCAGCTTGTGAGGTCGCCTTTGCTAATATTGGCTAGGTGGTACAAGACCTCGGCATGACCTGTCAGTAGCCTAACAAGTAGCCTAATATCGCTTTTTTTTCAGCTTTATAATTTATTGGGCTCTATTGTGTGATACATCTATCAGCCTCTTAGCCTGCCTAGGACCTTCTTTGTCCCTCCAGGCGGTCTCGTTACAAGCACGATTCTTGATCCATTTCTTGATCCATTCCTTCAATGTGAACCTTGATAATCCACAAGTTATCCACAGGTTGGTTCAGGGCCATGGATGGTGGTTTCCGCTGCCTTCTTGGCTAGTATAACCGCCTTAGTATTGCCTGCAATACCTTGGTGCGCAGGCACTCACCGTATTGTGAGTGTATTGCCTCGCCCCAATTTCTTGAAAACATTTTTTGCAGTTCCATGTTACCCTCGACTTACACTGCTCATCATGAAGAGCCGTTAGTGCCGCTTCACAGTCTGTGATGATATAGATGTGTTTACCCTTGTAGGGACCATGCACTTGATCTTATCTGTAGCTATCTCCATATTGACCGTTTTGCTGGCAGTGTTAAACTGGTGGATCATTCGTCGAAGGTTAGTTTCGGTGTCTATTATTAATACAGCATTGTCAGCATAGCATCAAATAGGTATGAAGGCCAAATATCTTGGACTACACATTCAACAGTGCAGAAAACGTGGTATCAAATTTGAACAGCACAACTCTCCTATGGTCAAGAAATTTGGTCTGCAGACGACACTACTACACCATCGAATTTCAGCGGAGCACTAAGTAGGGCGATGTTATTCGCCACAGGTGAACATTACACCACCAGCAATGGCAAGCTACGGAAAAGCCTGAACATATCAGATCCCATAACCTCAGCGAAGGCAGCAGCCCTGAAACTTGTTACGACTATCTCCGACAGGGAGGAGGAATTACCACCTGGAACGAAAGAGAACATTCTCGCACTCGCCCGTTGAAGGGCGCCTACTCAAATCAGCACAGACAACTCTAATGAGAGTTTATATCAAGTATTGAGCATTGGAAAAAAAGCATAGCATCGACCATCAATGCTTTCTCTCCCATTTTGTATCCTCTGCGCTTTCGGGCACTGCTGATTATTTGTTCCATGATGAGGTTAAATAGTGTCGGGCTAAAGGAATCACCTTGTCTTACTCCAGTTCCTACTTTTATTGTTTCTGTTAGCTCGTTATCTATGTTTAGTTGCACTTCATTGTTGATGTAGATGTCTCTGAAAATGTTCAGTTAATACTTCTTTGATATAGGTAATCATACCGCACAGTGGCTAAAATCAGTTGTTTTGCCCGTCATAAGTCTTTTTCTTGAATATACGTAAAACGTATATGATTTCTCGCTTGAACTATGAAGTAATATGCTATTAAAAGCTACCTAAGACAAATTTGTATCATTATGATCATTAGTATTAATATTCTGGGCGTTTTAATTGGGCAACAATTATTGCAAAAGGCAGGAAATGCTGTTTAAATTACCGAAAAATGGTTTTCAGCCATCATATCTTTATATATAAGGTGAATTTTGGCTCACAAATTAACTTTTTTACGGTGACATCATATACATTTCGTTTATACTAATGAAAAACAAAACTATTTTGCATTTGTTTGTGATATTTAATTAAATTATTAAAACTAATCCATTAAAATGGTTCTAAAGTAGACAATTCCTAGAGAAATGTAACAAATATGGTAACAATCTACTTCTGAGAGCACCCTCTTTCTGATGATATCATTTGTAGCCCGGCATAATTGGAGCGAGATATCTTTTTTTTTGCAATAAGAGAATGTATTTTATCATTATTTATGGAAAATATCAATAAAAATGGTCCTAAATAGCTGAATTCCAGCGGCTATCTAATAAATTTGATATCAATCTACTCCCGAGAGCATCCTCTT